>PVIR01018413.1:18223-33549 GCA_004026965.1 Petromus typicus | reverse complement strand
ATATTTATATATATATATATATATTTTATATATATATATATATATATATATATATATATTTTTTTTTTTTTTTAGGTTTTTTGAGACAGGGTCTCGCTTTGTGGTTCAGGCTGGCCCTGAGCTCAGCCTCAAACTCACATCACAGCAATCCTCCTGCCTCTGCCTCCCGAGTGCTGGGATCACAGGCGTGAGCCACCACGCCCGGTACTATGGCATGTGGTACTGGTTGCTGCTGGGTGTGAGTCTCCACACCCAGTATTGTTATGTGGCCACCGGGGAATCGAACCCGGGCCCTTGCACCTGCAAGACAGGCGCCGGAACCACTGAGCTAACTTCCCGGCCCTACAAAAATATTTTTTATAGTAGTGTGAATTAAAATCCGAAAAGCTATTAGAAAAAATATAGTTCAACTACCAGATAAAGATACTAATATTTAGGAACTAAAATTCTGCTAAAGCTCAAAGAAAAACAGGCTCCCTCAGAGCCACAGGTCAGATTCCTGTGTTATTGTTTTTTCCCATAATGCAAATCAAAGTCATCTCTTTTCAGTGGACAAGCAATATGTATAAACTCCTTAGGCACTGCTAAGAGTCTGTTATCATAGAAAATTTTTTTATGTCCTTTGTGAGTTGCAAGAACAAAAATAATAATTACTCACCTTGAAGCTATGACAGTTATCAGCACCTAACACAGAATCAGTCACTGCCAGAGCGCTTGTTGAATAAATGTATTAATAATGAATAATGATGCTATCTTACTAAGGAGAGGAGCCTTGAGCTCAGAGTGACATAGTAATCACTTCACTCAGTGTTCTAGGCTACTTGGCATGATTTTTGTGTCTGCTGTTACAGCCCTGTGGTCTCCCGCTCTGTATGCTCCATCGTGACTATTCACTGCAGCTGTTCTCAGTCACTTTAATCCAAAAAGATGAGCGCAGACAAAACAGAGCAGTGAAAGTTTGATCCAGAGTCATCTCCAGCCTGTCCTGTCATTCCTCTTGGAAGTTCTGCTTTTCTGTGTGTCACTATTGTTTATCCCATTTCAAAGCCAGTCTCTTCTTTGTGGCTTCCTTAAAACTGTAACTACCATGCCAAAGACGTTTTGCCTTCTAGTCAATCAATTTTCTGAATTGTCAGTGAATTTATTTGAATCTGTTGTGATTCCTGAAGAAATTATATCAGCTCTCTCACCTTACACTTAAGGTAGTCGTATACCCAAGACAGTCTTATCTATATAGGTATATTCCAGAGTAGGATACAGAACAAATGGATGATGGATTCTGACTTCTACTTCTTTTGTGATGTAAAGAACAGTAGTAAGCTTCTGGAACAAAATTGGTTCCCTAGTTACACTTTGGAACCCAGCTTTTAATTTTTTTTTTTTTTTGAGACAGGGACTCACTTTGTAGTTCAGGCTGGCCCTGAGCTCAGCCTCAAACTCACATCACAGCAATCCTCCTGCCTCTGCCTCCCAAGTGCCGGGATTACAGGCGTAAGCCACCAGGCCTGGCACTGTGGTATGTGGTACTGATTGCTGCTGGTGTGAGTCTCCACGCCCAGTATTGTATATGGTTACAGGGGATCGAACCCAGGCCCTTGCACTTGCAAGACAGGCTCCAGAACCACTGACCTATATCCCCGGTCCCCCAGCTGTTAATTTTAACTGGTAATTTCTCTTTTCTGATTTTTGATTTTCCTATATCAATCACAGTTAGTTTCAATGTAAGTAGAAATAAGGGAAAAAAATTTTTTTTTTTTTTTAGCACCATGGCCACTGCAGAGGAACCATCCAATAATACCGTCTCATTTTTCTTACATTTCTCTTAAGAAGTTTTCAGTATACTTGAGAGAGATAATGGCAATACATTAAGGTTTGAAATGCAAAAGAGGATGTGTTAATGTCATTGAAAAAGAAACACTCTTAGAAGATAGAGGAAAAAATTAATATTTCTGCAGTGGAGATCCATTAGATTTTGATGACAATGGTACATTCAATCAATACTGGTAGTCGTGATTCCAACAGAAGTTCAAGTAACTAGAAGGAAATGAGAAACGATGTGAGCAAAAATAGAAATCCAGGACACTGGTCCAAACTGACTGAGGGACTGAGTCATCAGTGACTATCCGGCTATGAGTCTGAGTTCTATTTTGAATATTTTAAAAAGGAGAGCAGCAGGTCTGGGGATTTCCTCAGTGGTTCCGGGCGCCTGCCTTTCAAGTGCAAGGGCCGGGGTTCAATCTCTAGTAATCACATACTACAATGCTGGGTGTGGTGGTTCACACCCGTAATCCTAGCACTCAGAAGGCAGAGACTGGAAGATTGCTGAGTTCCAGGCTGAGTTTAGGACCAGTTTGAACTGCAAAGCAAGACCCTGTCCCAAAAAAAAAAAAAAAAAAGCAGCAACAAATCATGCTTAGCAATATTCATCTGTCAAGGAATTCTTAGAAGGAAGAATACTAGTGAAGAGATAAGAAAGTAGCCAAGATGAGAGGTAACACCTGCTGCTTTCATGAATTCTAGTTAGCTATGCAAAAAGGTGTGTCTTCTTTTCTCCCCAACAAGTCTAGTCTGACTTCCACTAAGGGTGATTTTTGTTACAATCTTTCTCAAGAGTGACCTCTTTGTGATGTTTTTCAGTGTTTATGGTGTTTTACTTCCTTTGGCTCTGAGCTATGGCTTCCACAGATGGGGTGAGAGGTATAGGAAGACCGGGTAGAATTACATGCTCAGCCAGAAATGATCACTACTCAGGAGCAAGGGGGGACTCTAGAGAGACTGTGTGAGCAACTCTTAGATACTGATGGTGAAAAAAGACAGAAAAAATAGAGAATGTGAGAAGGAGATTGAAACTTAGCGTCTGATGAGAAAAAGACCTGAAACCAATAGCACCAAACAAAGCAAGGAGAATGATAAAGAATATTTTAGTCAATTTCAGGCTAACTGGTGGAGCTGAAAAAGAGGCACAAAGCAACATAGAGAAAAGTTACTGGAGAAAGTCTTTGGAGTATCTCTCTATAAAGCTATCGTCTCTGAAGTATAGGAGTAGAGAATAATTGAAAATAAAGGTACAAGATTTCAGGTTAAATCCCAAAGGGCTGTGAGTGAGGAAAAGAACTCTGAAATTAAACTGAAGAATTTCTTATGTTGTTTATACATTCTCCATGTTAGTGAAAGATGATTACAAAAAAAAAAAAAAAAAAAAGAGGGTTTAGAGACCTGGTTGCAAATATTGCAGATGCTTCTAGCATGAGGTGATAGCTTGAGAGATAATTGTAATTGTCTAGTCTGGAACCCCATTATCAGTTTAAGTAATTGATTGCAAATAAAGAGGGAAGCAATGTTCAATGGATAATTCACATTCCAAGTCCAGGAGTTTACTGCTTGCTTTTTTTTTTCCCTCCCTTCACAGATGACACAGGTGATGATGATGAGCAGGAATCAGACCATGGTGACTGAGTTCCTTTTCTCTGTGTTCCCAGGTTGGCACAAAGGTGGCCTCTTTCTCTTTATCCCCTTACTTTTTATCTATGGGTTTATCATAACTGGGAACCTAATGATATTCATTGTTATCCAGTTGGATGTGATCCTGCATACTCCCATGTACTTTTTCATCAGCGTCCTCTCCTTCCTGGAGATCTGGTATACCACCACCACCATCCCCAAGATGCTCTCCAATCTGGCCAGTGAGCAGAAGACCATCTCCCTAGCTGGCTGCCTCCTGCAGATGTACTTCTTCCACTCGCTGGGTATCACAGAAGGCTGTGTGCTCACAGCAATGGCTATCGACAGGTATTTAGCTATCTGTCGCCCTCTCCGTTACCCAACTATCATGACTCCCAAACTCTGTGTCCAGCTCACAGCCGGATCCTGTCTCTGTGGTTTCCTCCTCGTGCTCCCTGAGATCGCGTGGATCGCCACCCTGCCTTTTTGTGGCTCTAACGAGATCCACCAGATCTTCTGTGACTTCACACCAGTGCTCAGTTTGGCCTGTACAGACACATCCCTGGTGGTCATCGTGGATGCCATTCATGGGGTGGAGATTCTGGCCTCCTTCCTGGTCATCTCCCTGTCCTACATTCGTATCATCATGGTGATTCTGGGGATGCCCTCTGCTGAGGGTCGTCATAAGGCCTTTTCCACCTGCACTGCCCACCTTGCTGTGTTCTTGCTGTTCTTCGGCAGCGTGGCCGTCATGTACTTGCGATTCTCAGCCACTTACTCTGTGTTTTGGGACACCACCATCGCTGTTACGTTCGTGATCCTGGCTCCATTCCTCAACCCCATCATTTACAGCCTGAGAAATAAGGACATGAATGATGCTATCCGGAGGCTTTTCTGCTCTCAAAAGGCCAAGGCTGGGGCAGGGACATAGATTCGGATCCCATGGATTCTGAGGAGCTTCCCAGAAGGCCAGAATCTCTCCTTTCCCATCTTGTCCACTGTTATGCTCTTTTTCTATCGCTCCAGGTCCTTTTATATTATTGTTGATAGATAAAGTGCTGCCTCCAAGCCAGTGGTGGCGATGACAGTCTGTTTGCACCAATGTCAGCTGCAGCACTTGTGATAGTTGACCCAGCACCCATGGGCACAGTGTCCTGCTTCACAGCATGGTTTGGCCTGTTCCTCACCCTCTGCTGATGTCCCAGGACAGGGCACAAGGAAGCTCCTGAAACTGATTTAACTTTCTATCCATTAAATAGGTTTGCAAGTTTGTTGACTCTCATTGCCAAAAAAAAAATTTTAGGGTACATTAGTAAAAGGCCACACTCAAGGAAAGAAACAGAACATGGGTCCTCAAGAGAAACAGAGAGGTGGAGCACTGTTTGGAGCTGGAAATATTTGTGTGTTTTGAGCTACAGAAACCCATGGAAGGTGCGAATCTTCGAGGTTCCTTGTGGGGCTTGGGAAAAGTATCAGTGGACCACAGGAAGCTAATAAGAGTGCCTCACCTACAGGATGGAGCACATTTCTAGGAAAAAGCCTATTTTACAAGTGAAAAGAGGTGGTCCATTCACAAGTGAAAGAAATTCCTTTGCTGGTAACAAGAGACTGGCTGAATACCTTTGCTGGTGAAAGGGAATTGCTCATTTTTCTGTTCTGGAAAAAGAGATAGAAAAAATTAAACCATCTCGTGTTCTACAGCTTCAATATTTATTATTATTATTTTTTTTAGTATTGCTTTTCTGAGGCCAGGGATTTAGCTCAAGTGGTACTGTACCTACTTTACAAGCACAAGGGCCCAAATTCAATCCTCAGTGCCACAAAAAAGGAAAAAACAAATCAGAAATTTCAATTACACCTGTAATCTCTGCACTTGGGTGGCAGAGACGGGGGACTGCTGTGAGTTCAAGGCTACATAGTGAGCTCAGGGTCAGCCTGAGCTACTAATGCAAGACCTTGCCTCAAAAAAAGTTATAGCTTTTTATGTCTGCTTTTTCACCAGTTTTTATTTCCTACTATCCAACTTCACTACCTGGGCTCCTGCTCTTCCCTTCTGTGCTTCCACATGATGGTGAGGACAGAAAACAAAAGAGAGAAGATAATTTAGACATAAAAACTCAGGAAATTGCCACTGTTAATTTTTCTCTAGCACTTGTCCAGCAATGAATCTTTCCTGTCATTAGTCATCCAACGTAAATAGTTTCTCGACATAAGCTTATTTAATTCGCAAACTCCATTCAGCAACTTCGACTGATCATATACAGGACATGCTACAGAATTTAGCTTCAGAGAAGAGTCTCAAAAATATTACCAGGGATAGTCCACTGTATTTCTCTATATTTCTTCCAACCAACACAGGACATTGGAGTGTGACAAACTGTCTGAAGGAGGGAGTGTGACTCCTTAATCTTGGACATTTGGGACACATGCACAGAATACAGTTCCAGGGAAGAATCAAGAAGTGCTCTTTCAGTTCTGGGGAAAAATTCAGCAGGTTGTTGATAGGATGGTCTAGATCTGATGTCGTCCTGAAGATCGAGCCACACAGAAGCCCTTCCCCCACTGACCTCAGGGCCACCAGAAACTCGGTCAGAGCATAGCTACACTCCACAGAGCGTACTTCCTTTCCTAACTTTAATAGATGTTAAGCTTCCCTGCCTTTTGGGCATCTTGTCTAGCTCTTTGTGGAGGACATGAAGAACCAGGGAAAGCCTACAGAATCTCAGAATCCAGTAATATAATTATTTAAATTTTTAATGTATGTGAACCCTCTTGAAATTTAAAATACCCTAAAATTAATATATCAGGCAACGCAAGGGTGATGACTTATCTAAATTTGTGTAGGTAGTTAGTGATAAAGTTAGGATATAATCTCATATCGTTTACTGCATTCCTGGTTCCCAATAAATATGTCATTTCATCTAGTCTATATTATAGTCAAGAAATTACATAATGAGGGGAAAAACAATGGTAATTGAAAAAAAGGAGACAAAGCTTATGTATATAGCCGGGGTTTGTAGGGTGGGTAGAGAAATGGGAAAAAATGAGAATTAAGTTGTGACATGTACTGATACAAATTCTCAATGTTGAATCTGATCATTATATATATTGTGTATATATAATATACCAATAAAGATTTGAATTTAAAAAAGAAATTACAGTATATGTTTCTTCTTTTAAAGTGCTATAAAGTTTCCTTTGATAAATGCTATTTTATGAGTATCTAACATGTACCAGTAAAATAAAAAGTGAAATGTTTTATGAACACCAAGAAGCTCTCGGCAGTCCTGGTGACCATTGGTTCTTTCCCAGTCCTCAACTCATCATGGATCTTGAAAAGAGTACTGAAGAGAATTCAAAACGCCATTGTGCCTTTTCCCACAGTGAAATGGTGTCATTTTAGATGGTATGTTTAATTCTTTGGTCTTTGTCTTTGTATTCTATAGTTATGTGAGTAGATTCGTTGATGGAAAGATCTCGTCGAGGATAAGCAAATGGGCAGAAAGTAGCTGCACACAGACCACTGGAGGAGATGGTGTAGGTCAGGTGCCTGAAAAGCAATGAGTTACGTCGTTCCAGGTTGGGGAAGGGCCCCGAGGCCCTGTAAGAGCAGCCGGGAACAAAATGTGCATGAGTCTGCCACCTTCTGGACCCCATCCATATCTTGGTTCTTTTCAAGATCTGTCTTCTCCTTTTCCCTCCTTTTTAATAAAATCTTCCTTTCCTTAAACTCTGCATCTTCAAGGCATTACTGATATGGAAATTATGATCCCAGTGAGTTGCTCATCCCAGTGAAGCCGGAGTGCTCCTCCCACAGTCTGGACAGAGTTCAAGTCTGGCTAGGAAAATTTCAAAAAATGTCAAACTATGACACGGGAGCACTAGATCTCCCTGCATTCCCTAGAAGAGTGAGGGTGAATTCAGAGACCAAACACCCAAACTGCAAACCCAAACCCACCTATTTATCACAAAGTGCCAACACTGCAATAGAACCAGAAATCTGAGATTTTTGGTTTAGAAAAAAACAACTCATACATGTTTTGCCTTAAAAGTAAAGCACAGCAGAGTTTTCAATGATATAAACAGCTTTCTATCAAAAAGAATGCTTTTACACAATTAATGTGGTCTTTATTGTTATATGCATGCTAATATTTCATTGAGCACTGGCTGGGGTGAGTTGGCTCTTGTGCCAACAGAGAGGGTGCTGCATGCCCATTGTCATATGTGCCATAGGTTCACCACCACTGCCCTGGAGTAACCTTTCTCCCCCTGGAGCTCATTAAATGTTCATGCAAATAGACTACTGATTACGTATACAATTATAACAGAGTGAATTAAAGGGACATGCACAGCACACGCAGCAGGTGTGAGGCAACACCTTGTCAATCATGCTGTGGAGGATCCTAGGGAGAAGCACTCTAACATAGGTTGGACATTTATAGTGTTGCAGCTTATACCTTCAGTGCTGCTGCCATTTTCCTGTTGCTAGAGCAAGCCCTCCCTTTTTTGAGCATAGTTTCATTTTAATAAACATTGCCCCTGTTTCCTTGCCATTGTCTGTTATGCTCACTTCTACATCACACACAAAGTGGAAAGCCATTCCTGGTTCCCATGACCCATATGCATTTCTGTCTCTGAAATCAGAAAGTTCTGATGCTGAGACAATTTGAGAACAGCTAGAATACAGGATCATGAAGATCATTTCTGGTCTTAGACTCTTTGTGCCCTATAGGAGATAGAATTTTTTTTAACAAGAATTGAACCTATGCTAAGAATTTTATACACATTTCTTCATTTATCATCAATCTTATGAAATAAATATTAACCATTTTCATATGTGAGAAATATGAAACAGAGTTTCAATAACTAGACAAGGACAGAGAAGTAACTACTTGGAACCTAGGACAGAAAGTCAATTATGTCTGGCCCCAAAGTGAGGTCTTTCTTGACCCTGATTATGTATCTACTTCACAGTTTTCATTCTAGTCAATAAAACTAAGAAGAGTTCTGAAGAGAATATATTTTTCAGTGAATAAGTGTAATCACAAATCACTACATGTGAAATGGAAAGCAGGTTCACTCCTCAAGAGCTAAAGATTTATTTAATTTAAAAAGCTTAAGTCATAACAGGCACTGTCTTTGATTTCATTTAGTGACTATCCTGCAAATAAAGTCTTGGTTTTTAGAGGCCTGTGGGCCAATCAACTGTAACTGCTGTTCTTGAGCATCTCATTATGCATCAATTCCACTGTTTTCTTAGTCAAAAGATGTGATGACCACTTAGACTGTTTTCAGGTCTCAAGCTACTTTATTTTTTATTTCCTTTAAATCTTCCAAAGGTTTGAATCTATATCCTTTCTGTGCCCATCCCTTCTCTTTCAACCCATAACACTGACACTTTCCGTCTCTCTCTCTCTCTCTCTCTCTCTCTCCCTCCCTCCTTTTTTTAATTAGGTTTTTAGATATAGTTTTGATATGTAGTTCAGGCTGCCTGCCCATGAACTTGTGGAAATCCTCCAGTATCAGCCTCCCCAGTGCTAGAACTACAGACATTCACCACCATGCCTACCTGTTAGAACACTGATTCTTTTCAGGAGGATATCCTTTATCTTTTTATCTGAAGCTCAGAAATGACATTTTTAAAAGCTCTTCCCTTTTGCTTTTCAACCTTGTAATTATTGCAGTCTTCAAAAAACATTTTTCTCACTGATATCACCATCATTGACACGAAGATCAATATCAACCTCTATTTTGGTGTCACTTATTTCCTGGGGTGTTTGTGTTTTTTGGGTTTTTTTTTTTTTTTTTTTTTTTTTTTTTTTTTTTTTTTTTTTGCTTGCTTTTAGTGTCATTTCATTTATTCCACATTTACCATTAGAGGAAGCATCCACAAACCACACAGAGCAGGTTTCTTTCTCTGTCTGCATGTCAGCACCCTTAGCACATGATTCTGCAGGTTAAATTTGTACAGTCTTGTACAAGCTTTCTTCTTAGGTAGTGGACCAGCTAATTGACAGACTGGGCTGGCTGACAACAGGTGGACTGACAGCTATGGGAACAAAATAAATAAAGAAAAAGGATAAGCACTGATGTCAGTACATAAAGTCAATCACTATGTACAGTGTATAAATATTTTCTCCCATCATATCAGGTCTTTCTTCACACTATCACGACTCTCCCTACTGATTGCATTGAGTAGTTTTATCTTTTCAGGCCTTACAGTTTTATGCTCAGTCCATTTTGGGTGTGATAAAGGTACACTGTTACTTTTCTGCCTGTGTATATTGTTGTTTTTAACTTCATTAACTAAAGATGTGGTTCTCTCCACTGTGTATTTTTATTGGCTTTTTCAAAGATCAGTAAACATAAATGTGTAGATTTATTTCTTGGTTCTCCATTCTGCCCTGTCAGTCTACATGCCTGATTTTCTGTAGGATTTTTGTGTTGTATGCCTTTCTCAGGCTGTTTTAATTAGTGTGGTCCTCTCAGCTTTGTTCTTTGTATTCCAGATTGCTTTGATCACTCAAAGTTTTTCATGGTCCACATAAATTTTAGGAACTTTCTCTTTGGTCAAAAATATCATTGAAATTTTGATAGAGATTGCATTGACTCTGTAGGTTGCTTTCGAGTAATATGAACATTTTAATGATATTATTTTTTTCTGTGCATGAATAATTATATGGCTGCATTTGTGTATTCCTCTGTTAAATATAATCCTTCTGGCTACTGCACTGTGTTTTATTTTTTTTAATAATTAATGATGAGCACCTTTCATATTTTGGTTGGCCATTTGTCTAATTTTGAGAAATGTCTATTCATTTCAATAGCTCATTCTAAAATTACATTATTTGTGAAACTCTTTTCCTCTTACTTTATTTGAGTTCCTTGTATATTCCAATGTTATTGGGATTAATATTGTGTGTGGATGTATAATTTGATAGCTTGAAAACATTCCTTCCTTTCTTCAAATTTTTGCACTATGTGGAATGTTATTCCTTTATTGTGAAGAGCTTTTTAATTATAAGAGTAAAACTCTTTTCAAAGTAAATTTTGACTATACTAATATCCTGTATTGTTTTTCTTGTTTCTTAGGGTTGCTTCCTAGTTTCAGGACTCACATTTAAATCTGTGACCTATTTTAAGTTGAGCTTTGTTTATGATGCAAGAGAAGCATCATTATTTGCATGAGAATATGTAGTTTTTCTCAATATCTCATTCATGGTTTGGGTAGACTGTCCTTTCTCCAATACATAATCATGTTACTCTTGTCAAATTCACTGGTTAGAAATACATGAATTTATTTCTGGCTTCTTTACTCTTTTTCATTAATCTAAGTGTCTTTTTTTATGTCAGCAGCATACTGTCTTGGTTACTATATTTTGAAGTCATGTAATGTGATAATTTTTTATTCATTCATAATTCCTTAAACTCCTCTGGCTACTGAAAATCTTTTGTCATCATGTGAATTTTTTTTTTCCATGAAAAATATCATTGGTGTTTTGGTTGGGACTATGGTTAACCTACAGACTGCACTAGGTAGGATGGACATTTTAACAACATTATGTCTAGCAAACCATAAGCATAGATTATATATTCATTTATATTCTTTTCCATTCATTTCATTAACATTTTATAGTTTTATTGTAGTCCTATTTAATGCTTTTCAGTTAAATATATTTAAAATTTTTTGTATTTTGATTTCTTTGTGCTTTTATTTTTGTTTTTGTATCTGTCTTTTGCTGTCATAAATAGTACTGTTCCCTTGATTTCTTTTTAGCTATTTATGTTTGGTTCATAGGACCATTGATTTTTGTATGTAACTTTTCTAAATTTGCTTATCAGTTCTAACAGATTTTTGGTAGACTGCATACAAGATCACCTCATTTGAAAATAACTTGTATTAATGCAGGATTATTTGCATTAATTATAATTTCAATGTTTATGCCCTCAACTCTGAGAACATTCAAAGAGCAGGAGCTATGCAATATTTGACTTACTGGTCACATTATGTAGATATAATATATCTGACATATACCCATAGCAAATCTAAATGAATGTGTATTAGAATAAAAGAAGGAAAAGATGGCTAAAAGTGTTTAAGATAATAGAAATAATACCATTTGGAGGTATTATTAGATAGTTCTTTAGAACAGAAACTTTTTTTATATTCAAGCTTCGACCCTCTGTTCATAAAAATTCACATGTGCAAATAATGCTAGCTGGTAGTAATTAAATCCCCAGATTTTTGTATATGCTACATTTTAAGATTACATGTCACATTATTTTCCATGTGTTTCAGAAGGTAATTAATTGGCTTATAATTAAATAAAGACTTTGTCACTATAAAGTTAATCTTATTGTCTCTCACTAACTCAACTCCTACTTTTTATAAGGGATAAATACTTTATCAGAGGTATATATATATCAGGATCACTAAGAATGATTCATACAATTCCCCAGGACAGACATACAACAAATTACTCTTCACAAGTGTTGCCTCAAGCTGATTTACTCCTCAGCTCTAAGGAAAAGTGTGTGGAAATTAAATTTTAAAAATATTTATATATTGCTCTATGGCATCCTAAGATTCAGAGTAAAAATAAGAGTTTCTGGGGAGAGCAAAATAAGTAAAAAGTTTAACTTTCATTTCACTATCAAGTATAATTCAGGCATTGTATACTATAGTTACAGATCTTATCACTAATTTTCCAAGGAACCTTAAAAGAAAATACTGTACCTTCCATCTATGAACTGTTAAGTGACTGAGGGAACTAAGATTTAAATTCATATACATGTGATTGTCAAAAACATCCTTTATTACATAAGTGTTTTGCATTACATCATTTTAATAGTATGTTGTAAAATTATTTTCTGCCTGAATTTTATTTAACAAATATTGTTTAGACCATAGCCAAATGGATCTATATTGAATGAAATAAACTTGAATCTATACATAATAGGTAAGATGCAAATCTGATAGAAATTCAAAATATGATACACACACATTTAAGATTTTAAAAATCACTGCATAATGTATCTTATAAAGAGAAAGGTGCTTCTTTCCAGTGTCTGTTCTCAAACTCCAAATGATTCTAGCAGACCTTAGAGCCAAAGGTTGGTGTTGTTAACACTGAAAGTCAGGAAGAACTTGCACCACCTCCAAAATCACACAGAGAAATACACGGAATGTTTGATTCTCCTGTCTGGTCACTGATGACTCTGTGAACACCGTATTGTCAACCCCAGCCTTGCCTTTGCCACTGCTATTCACCCCAGTACCCTTGTTCTCTTCAGCTGCCTCCTTACGGCCTCCTTGATCTCCTTGTTCCTCAGGCTGTAGATGAAGGGGTTAAGGAAAGGAGTAATCACCGAATAGACCACTGCCAGGGCCCGGTCGTAATCCAGCGAGTAGCTCTTCTTCAGCCTCACGTACATGAAGAGGATGCTCCCGTAGAAGATGAGGACGACAGTAAGATGGGAGGCGCAGGTAGAGAAAGCCTTTCTCTTGCCTGCGGCTGAGGGGATCTTGAGCACCGTCCAGATTATCTGCACATAGGAGCTGAGGATCAACAGGAAAGTGGCCAGGATTTTGCAGGAATTGATCACAAAATCCACCAGGACATTGATCGATGTGTCAGTACAAGCCAAGCTCAGCACAGGAGGGAAATCACAGAAGATGTGTTGAATGTGATTGGGACCACAGAAAGGCAGGCGGGACACCAAGGAAATCTCAGCCACTGGCCCAGCCAAGCCTCCCAGCCAACAGCCAACACTGATCTTGGCACAAAGGGTTGGGGTCATGACCGTGGGATAGTGGAGGGGCCTGCAGATAGCTAAATACCTGTCATAAGCCATCGCTGTGAGAAGATAACACTCAGTAGCTCCAAGGGAATGGAAGAAATAGATCTGCAGGAGGCATCCAGAAAATGAAATCGTTTTCTTCTCACTGATCAGGTTTGCCAGCATCTTAGGGATGGTGGCCGCTGTGTAGCCCAGCTCCAAGAAGGAAAGGACACTGACAAATTGGTACATTGGTGTGTGAAGCCGGGAGTCCAGATGGACTACCAAGAATATCACTAGGTTTCCCAGGATAGTTGTAAGATAAATGACAAGCAGCAAGAAAAACAGGTAAGTCTGGATACCTTGGAGGTGAGGGAAACCCAGGATAACAAACTCTGTCACCAGGCTCCAGTTTCCAGTGCCCATTGTTTATTATTTGTGCCCCTACAAGGGGGAGTACGGAGGAATGAAGAAGTTACGTCATAGAAATCTCAACAAGGATACGTTTCATGTGCTTTTCCTTTCCCTTCATCTCCAGAGTAAAAATATCCTCAGAAGATACGTTTGAAGGCTGGAGATTTAGCTCAGTGGTTCCAACACCTGCCTCACAAGTGTAAGGGCCCAGGGTTCAATCCCCAGTAACCACATACAACAATGTCAGGTATGGAAACTCATGTCTGTAATCCCAGTACTTGGGAGGCAGAGGCAGGAGGATTGCTGTGAGTTCAAGGCTGAGTACAGGGCCAATCTGAACTACAAAGGTGAAACCCTGTCAAAAAAAAACCACATTTGAATCTGACCCCTCTGCACACGTCCAGTGAACAGCCTCCTTCACAATGTCCAGCATTATAATTAGAGTTTAAATCCTTTTTTTTTTAACATGGCCCTGGTCTGGTGCCATTTTCCATCTTGTAACCCAACTATCTTAATGTAATCTGTGTAAGTACTGGAGATTTTAATATTCCTTATCAGAAGAATATATTACCACTTATACATAATCTAAAGTGTAAACCATTTATACTGATAGAGTGTTGATAAACCTAATTTGAATTACATTTTCTGGTTTCTAATTTCAAACTATTTCCCTCTTCAACTTCCTGATGACTAAAGAATCCTTTTTCCCTTTGCTCTCTCCCATCTCTTTATGGAAAGTCAGATGTAATATCATCTTTCAGGAGTATACAAGCCAGCTATAGACCTCTTTACTGGTGACAATCCCAATCTAAACCAAGGAGTTTGAGTAAATGAAAGAGGTAGGAAAAATAGCACAACTGTAATTCTAAACTAGCCCTTTTCACAAATCCTTCCTGTAACTTTTCCTTTCTGTCAACCTCAAAGGTGTTATTCTGACTTATTGATTCTTGAGGTGACAAATATTCACATTACTTTGTGCTGAAGTCAGTGTAATAAAAGAGTAGTGTACATTTACTAGACACTCTACTTAGAACATAGGCCAGAGGTAAAATACAGCCTTTGAGCTAAGAAATTATTTTTGTTATCTATTTTAAGTGAACATAAATTGTATGTGGTTGTTATGTACAACACGATGTTTTAGAGTACATATAAATTGTGGAAGGATTAGATCAAGTTAATTGATGGAGACATAACTCACACAGTAGTCATTGTTGTGGAAAGAATATGTAAGGCCTGCTCTTAAACATCTTTGGGAAAACAACACATTGTTACCGACTATCGTCATGATGAAGTACAAAGAAACGAATGAGAAATAATCAGTTACTAGAAAACATACCAAAATATTCCATCAGCATAGAGATATGCTATTACTCTAACTTAAACACAAAATGAGCCCCAAAATTTTTTCTTTTAGCTAACTTCTATCTTACTTCTCCTGCTCCACTTCTTTCCCCTCCCAAATAACTCTCCCACAGATTGCCTAAACTCACATCCTCTACTTCTTGTCAGTTTTTTCTCTTTAAAAACTAGATCATCAGCATTATCTCCTCATCAAAACTTCCTTCGTTTTCCCAGCGATTATTTAAAATTTGCTAAATCTCATGATCATTAGCTTACTTGAACTATCAGCAGTTCCCAACCAAGTCCATCTCTCTTTCCTGTTGGCACACTATCTTCTCTGGGGGTGACTT
>PVIR01018413.1:0-18123 GCA_004026965.1 Petromus typicus | reverse complement strand
TATTGTATGTGGTTACCGGGGAATTGAACCTGGGTCCTTGCGCTTGCAAAACAGGCACCAGAACCACTGAGCTAACTCCCTGGCCCATCACTGTTCCCAGAAGTCCTTGTTTGCTCTTTTGTTGTCCTTTATACAAACACAGCCATTAATATCACACCACATGTGTTAATATCATATATGTGTTGCAGGCCTCTGAATCAAATTCTCAGCCAACATTTTTCTCCTTAATCTAAATTCACACATATGAGTCCCACTCACATCTCCAAGATGTCAAGTCTCCAAAATATTCGGTCTGCAAGAGAACTCCCACATGCTCCACACAGATCCTGCCCCATGTCAAATGATAGTGACTTTGGTTTTTCCAATCACTATTCCAAATTCTTACATCATCATTCATCTTTCTCTCACGTATGCAGAATCTGATCATTGTTAGCACTTTGGCTTCAACTGTTTCTTATTCTTTTTCACCAAACATCTGCTTGGATAGTTCCTTCATTTATCTCACAGTTTTGGTCAGATTTTAACATCTGGACATCCTTTGTATAACAAGCTCTTTTCTAGCTACACCTTGAACTGCTATCACCTTGCTCTATATGACTTGTTCTTAAGACATCATCTCTACCCCTACTTAGTATCTTGATAGTTTATGTTCCCCTTCTGTTTGAATAATTTCATAAGGACAAGGAAATTTTTTCTGTTTTATTTACTGATATGTCTAAAACACAGCCTTGTCTGAAACATAATAACAAATATTTGTTTTGTGAACATTCAAATTTTGTGGGATAATACTTATATGCAGTAGGGAGCAGAAGAATAGTAAATGAGCCATGGGCTGCAAAACAGGCACCAGATCAGATCAGATCTGATCTCCATCATGGCACTCAATCATTCTGCCTACCATCCATTAGCTCTTTGTCTTTGCCTTTTTTTTTTTTTAGGGTTTTTTTTTTAAATTATCTTTATTGGTACATTAAATATACACATCATGCTTGCACTCCATAATGGGGATTTGTACCAGTATAAGACACAACTTAATTCTCATATGTTGAGATTGTTGAGATTTTTTAGGGTTTTTTGAGACAGGGTCTCGCTCTGTAGTTCAGGCTGGCCCTGGAGATCAGAAAGACATGACAGAAATAAATGTTCTTTGAAATGAAGTAACAACTTGTTTAATGCAAATAATGAAGGAAAACTCTTCAGATGATAGAAGAGTACTATCTAAAGGAAAACAGTGGGCTGGGGAGTTAGCTCAGTGGTTCCGGCGCCTGTCTTGCAAGCGCAAGGACTCAGGTTCGATCCCTGGTAACCACATACCATACTGAGCATGGAGACTCAGCCCAGCAGCAACCAGTACCATATACCACAGTGCTGGGCGTGGTGGCTCACGCCTGTAATCCCAGCTCTCAGAAGGCAGAGGCAGGAGGATTGCTGTGATATGAGTTTGAGGCTGAGCTGAGGGCCAGCCTGAGCCACCAAGTGAGACCCTATTTCAAAAAACCTAAAAAAATTTTTTAAAAAATAAAAATAAAAATAAAAGAAAACAGTTATGCAAGATATATAGTATTCTCTTCTGTTTTATCATTTCTTCCATTTCTAAGATCTCTGACTCTTCATTAAACTACTCTTACTCTGTGTTTCCCTGGCACACATTTTCCTCTAAACCCAGGCAATTTGTATTAAGAAATCCTTCCTATGCTCAAGACGACGCCACACACCAGCCACCCATCGGGAGATTTTTATTGAGAAGCAGGTGGCTCCTGTATGGAAGCGAAACAGGAAGTCTAAAACAGGAAGCCTGGAGCAAGAGAAGAAAGGAAGAAAGGGAAAGAAAGACAGAGAATGAGATAGAGAGATTAGAAAGAGACAAGAGATAGAGAGAGACAAGAGAGAAACAAGAGTCAGAGAGAGAGCAGCAAGATGGGGGCGGGGGTCCTTATATAGACCCAGGTTTAAGGGATCTTATGGCAGGGCTGAGGTAAGGTAGCCTTAGCCTATCAGACACTATAAAGTTCATGACTTGCAAGAAGCTCAGTTCTGATTGCTTCCAGCTGATGTGGATTTTGGGAAAGGGTAACTCTGTGGCCAGGGTCTGTGGGGAAGGGAGAAGAACCCGGGAGAACCGTACAAGATGGAGTATAATATTTCTAACACTGCAACTCCTCTAACAACATGTTTTTTTTAAATTATCTTTATTGGTACATTAAATATACACATCATGATTGCACTCCATAATGGGGATTTGTACCAGTATAAGACACAACTTAATTCTCATTTTTTCCCATATCTCCACCCACCCTACCACCCCCCCATATATATAAAATTTGTTTCCTTCATTCCTTAGACCAAAGCATCGTCAACCTCTGGTGTAAGCCAAGACATTTCTCCTAAGAAGGCAGAAAACTATGGCCAGGGATCTTCCACAGGTCATATTTTATCATATTTTATCATATTATATCATATTTTTGTCTTTGCCTTAGTTCTTCTCATTTCAAATTCATGTCTGTCCACTGCCCAGTTCTGCATTTTGAATCGTAGGTACATATCTGTAGGGATCACCTCAAACTTTCTACCCAAGTAAAATATTTTTCTCCCACATAGTTCACAGTCCTTCTCTTTTGAATATCAGTACGTATTCTGGGACTACCCTTCTCTGTTTCAGGTCTCCAGTCTCACTCTCAGATGAGTCAGCCAGAGCTTTAAACTCAGTGTTAAGATCAACACCAAGTACTGGCCATTAGATTGAATATTAGAAGCCAATATTTTCCTGTCCTTTTCTCCAATGCAGTTTCCACCTAGTTCTGAAGACTTATTCCCAGCTATAAATTGTGTCATCTCTCACATGATTCGTTTTGTTCTGCCTCCTGATGCTCTATCTGGAAAATAGCATGAAGCAGCAGGATCAGAATCACCCTGAGTCTCTAGTGAAGACCAACCCCTCCATGCTGACTCAGCTACCCAGTTCTCAATTTCAATTGACCTTCCTCCTCTCTCCTTTGCATTTCATTCTGTATGGCAAAAATATTTTTCTGTTTTCTTTTAGGTTTTATTTTCTTCTATGATTTCTAAATGCTATTATAATTTTCAACACTAGTAATCAACAACTCAGTTTGGAAGAAGATTTAGGAATTATCACCTCCCAGTGACACCTATAATTCTGCATTTCATTGAAATACTTGAACATTTTAAATTTATCATATCTTGTATCAATTCATATAAACAAGAGCCTTTAATATATAAAAAAGCTAAAAAAGGAGGAGAAATTATGCATCACATATCACAGTATCCTTGCGTTTCTAATTTTGATTCAGACCAACAAAAATTCTTTACTTCCTTACTCATAGAAAGAATATCAATGTCTTCAAAACCTCCTCAAATGATTATCAGACCCCTGCTAGGGCTGACACTACCATAAGCTCCCTACCCATAAGACACTGCTAGCATTGTTAAAACACTTGAATTTGATAAAATTCTTCCTTTCATGGACCTGAAATATCACTTTAATCCACTGTTCATTTTTGCTGTGGGGAAGAACTACATTGCTGCAGTCAAGTCATATCTTTCCCCTTTATTGAGTTTCTTGGTACATTTTAGGAATACATTATGATCTCATGCATCATTGAGAATTTGTACCTGTACAGGACAGACCTTGATTATTTTTCTTATGCTTTTATTCTCCTTCCATACCCTCAATGTACATAAGCTTTGTTTCAATTTTTTCTCTTCCTACCATCAATTTTTTTTTTTTCTGAATGGTGAGGGGGAGCAAGGGAAAACAGAGTCATGCTTTTAAGCATTATTTCATTGTTATTATTGCAATCACAGTGTTTGCCAGATGGATCCCTATATTTAGTCCTGACACATTTGTTTGCAACACACTCACTTAATCCTGAGCCACCCCAAAGCCAACTCAATCATTTTTTGGCTCAAGTCCTTCCCTGTCCTCCTCGGCAATCCAAGGTCACACTCTTCTTTCCTAGCTCCAGATTCCCAGAAGTATGTCCTCACTGTTCCTCTAATTACATTCTATCATGTACTGCTATTGTTTTTCCTGGTGTCTTGTCATTCCAAAGCAAGGCATTGGATGTTAGCAAACAAATTACTTACCATTCCTCACCTACCAGCATGCTTAGCACATGTTTGATGACTTGCAATGGTGGTAGCAACAGAAAAGATGATGATAATTAAGGTAGCTCTTACAGCTCTTTCTCTTAGTGGTTACTCGTCTCTTCTCATTGGTCTCCTGCTACTGGAGTCAATGGTCTTGGTCTTATGAAACACTACACATACATAAAGTAATAATTATCTTATTTAGGTCTTTTATGATTATGTTTAACTCTACTCATTCTAAGAAGCTTTTAGAAGAAATTCCTTGCATTCTAGTCACTGCATTTTCATTATCCATGGCCTCTGTGTACTTAAGCAGGGGGACCAAGAGCAGGAGTTAGGAGGGGGGATAAAACCAGAGAGTGTACCGCATCCAGTGTATTGCAGAAGTTTCATCCAGTGTCTGGCAAAAGAAGAAATCAGGATCCAACAAGGGAAGACACTTTGGTTGGGGTCACACAATTCAATAAAGATACAGCAAGTTTGCTAACTCTAAGACCAGACTCTTCACTGTGCCTTTTAGAAAGCAGAATATCTGTTCTTTTTTAAAAAAATGTATAATCTTTGCATTCTGAATGATCTCTTCTTAGTGTTCAAACTAGAAAGAAACATAATAACAAAAAACAACAGAGCTGCCTGCAAAGTTCTTTACCCATCCTAATCCTGAGGAAGACTCTGCTGGACTTGACTCTAGAATCTGCAACTAGGACTCAGGATCAGTGTTAGAAGACATACCTGCTGTCTTCTTACTTCTCTCCAGCCACTCTTAGGGCCTTCAAGAGGTGAAGTGAGCACTTTGCTGGACCTAGGAGAGAGAGTCAAGCCACAAACATCCCTCCCATGATCTGTGTTCTTGATTGAGAAGACCCAGAAGCTCCTGGGTCTTCCAGGTGGACCCCTTGGGGTTGCTAAAGTGCTCTCTCAGGAAGGGACTGACATGCAGGAAGTTCATTAGCCAATAGTTCTCCATCACCTGCTAGTTTTTTGCTTTAATAACTACCAGTTCAACTTGACAAAAGATGTCTCTCATGGACAGGATCTCCTTCAGGGAAAGCACAATAACAGGTTTGAGAACTTGAGATTCAAAAGGTCATGTTAATATTGGGAAACAGAATATGCCTTTCAATGATGCAAGGACCTTCTTAAAATAAGACTAGCCATCTTGGAAGCTGTAATAGTGAAAATATGCACAGCTGAAGGTATCAACACCATCAGGGTCATCTCCCTGTGCCTCTTCATGTATACAGCAGTTCCATTTTTTTTCATACATCAGGTTCCTTTTTAGCATCATCTTCCTTGAAAAGAGCCCTGTTGGAGAGCTTGGATTTCATTCCAATTGTTCTTCACACAATATATGTGACATTAACTACTTCACTGAGAGTTTGAACTCAAAACTAACCAGAGTAGATTTTAGACGTTCTCACCACAGAGATGAGTTATGGAGTCAAGAATATTCACTTCTCTTGTCATTCAAAAATATCACATTGTATCCCTTTAATATATATATAATTTTTATTCACCATTCAAAATTTAAATATATGAACATGAGCTATCTATCTTCCTTAAAAGAAAATAATAATCCAATGATAATGTGTGTAAAAACATGCTTATGAACTATAATATATTCTCTTATAATAAACTTATAATTTATTTAATGTGTTTACTCATGATTTCTAAATCTGTTTAAGTTAATTAAAAGCTAATTAACTTCTACTGTTATCAATTTCTGACCCAGGCTGTCTTCTTTTTCCTTCTTGGTATCATGGACTCAGTAACAAAACTGAGAACCAGTTGTGCATTGAAAGAAATTCTGTTATTGAGTTTTCTTGTGTGTTTGTGCATACACACATGCATGTATGTGTATGAAACACTGGGTATTGATCCTGGGCCATTTTCACTAGCTACATGTCCAGGCTTTTTATTTTTTAGACAAAGCCTAGCTAAGTTACTAAATTATCCATGCTGGTCTTGAACTTGTGATCTGAATTGCAGTTGCACACCCTCATGCCTGATTAAAATGTTCATACTTTGGCCAGAGAACATGGAGCAAGTAGGAGAAATAATACAGAGGTCAGCTTCCCATCTGAACAAGTTATGTGGATCCCTTTAGAGAGTAAGGGGGAAGGAAAGTCATGTTAATAAATGAGAGATAATTCATGACTTTTCTGGGAAGAATATTGGATCCATATCAGATAAGGCAGAATGCTTTCCTTTAATCCTGACCTGGCATGGTATTAGTCTGGGTTAGAAGCCAATCAGGCTATAATGTTGTTGGAGGGCGAATATTTTATTAGGACACCAGATCAGTAATGCAAATGACTCTAAAGGTGTTGAGCAAGTCCACATAGTGTCTTTCATGCCTGAAAACATCTGGTTTGCAGCAGGAGCTAAGGTTCCAGATGTTTCTGTGTTGGCTCACAGTCTAATCTGAAATAGAACAAAAAACAAAAAGACTTCTCTCTCAGGACTGGAAATGCTGTTTACCTGGTGAAACTAAGTTTTAAGTTAAAATCACTGTTTCTATTTAATATAAATGAGAATATCTTCTACCCTTAAAATATCTCCACTTGGACTTGTTTTCTGCCCTCCAATTGATACCTTACCTCTGCTGGTGTGCACAACTATTTAACAACAAGTTTTGGCCTGACAAAGATTCTTTTCTGATACCAAACTCTAACCAGTCTCTCCATTCAGGACCAAGCCTCCACCTTGATTTATAACTATAGAATCAGCACAAATTATTTTTATGCCTTGCTTTCTCCTGCCTTTTGCATATACATATTAAAAGACTTCAGTAAATCTAACATAGTTTACAACCAATTACAACCATACTCTAAGATACACTAGTCTGTAAAAGCTCAATGTTTCCAGAGTAACAATCTAATACATAAATATAGTAATCTCTTTTCACTATTCATTTTCTTCTGTTTCTCTGCAACAGTTAATATTTTATTTCTTTTTTCTTGAGACTGCATTGTCCTAGTTCCATTTCTTATTCTCTCCCCTTACTATCACTTTGATAGGGCATCTTTTTAATATTCTGTCTCAATTTCATAATGGGGTAGGTTTCTCTACAATTTAGTTCCAAACTACTTTTCCAAATTAATAATCAACTACTCCCTTGGAAGTACTCACAATTTGATCAAAGACACATTATGCACACATCTACTTTGTACGTAAAAATGAAAAGCTAGAAAAGTAATCCATTGGGCGGTTCATTTATCTTAGCTTTTCACCCCATCAAATCAATGTTCCCAGCCCAGGCTCCTCTCTTGAGTGGGTTCTATGACCTAACAAACTAGGTCTGTCTCTTTTCAATGCATTCTGAAAGTTCTTTGTCTGTTAATGGAACTCAGTGAATACGTAGGGTTTGATTATATTACTTACAGCATTTTAGTTCTCTTTCAGCCTCAACCCAGTGAAAATGCTGTACACAATGTGTTTCAATTTTCAATTGGCTAGATTTTTTCTAGAAAAAAATGAAAATGAGCAATATGGACTATGAAAGCACTAGAAAATCTCCATATAGACATCCCTCATTGAATGAGTTTCATTCCTGTGACTAGGTTGTTAAATGAATTGATCACTACATGAAGAATCATATACATTACAGTTTGTACATAACAATATGTATTCAGAACAAAGACTTAGTCAAAGAAAACTGCAACCTAATGACTTTGCTTTTGTTTGCTTGACTCTTCCATGCAGTACTGTAATGTATAAACAGAACATAAAACTATAGTACTGTAAATACAATCAGCAAAAATGGCAACACTTTATAAACAAGGTACATTATACAAAGAAATTGAGGACCTATAAATAAGAAGTATAGGTTGTATAAATAAAGTTCACAGATGTCATCAGCAGGTTGGAAATCTGAACATGCCTCAGTCTTAAGTCTGAGCCAGTGTTAAGCAGTTAGGTCATTAAATGAGAAATATCTGTAGTATATTTAGAAGCTTAAAACATCACATGAAAGAATTAGGTACAGATTTTTTTTTCTTTTTCATTTTCATTTTATTTTTATTATTTATTTATTTATTTATTTATTTTTTGGACAGGGTCTCACTTTTGTGAGCTCTGCCTCAATCTCACAGCAATCCTCTTGCCTCTGCCTCCCAAGCGCTGGGATTACATGTGTAAGCCACCATGTCCAGAGCTGTAGTATGTGGTTCTGATTGCTGGTGGATGTGAATCACCATGCCAGGCATTGTATGTGGTTACCGGGGAACTAACCCAGGACCTTGCACTTGCAAGGCAGGCACTGGAACCGCTGAGCTAAATCCCTGGTCCTACTTACAGATTTTTTAACAGGTGGTTTCTACCAAATTTTGAAGAAAAACAGTTTCTAGTTTTATAGAATAATTCTGGTGACAGAAGCAGTGGAAATACAATACCACATGCATTTTACGAAGCCAGCCTAACATTGACTGTAATATGAAGAATATCAGTAGTATAAAAATTATTATAGGGCTATTTTATGTATGAGTAAATGTGAACATTTTTTCTCCAAATACTGTATCCCTAAGCTGAGCACCATGATTTGTATCAAATGATTACAATATAATTTGATTTGTTTCAGGAAAGTAAAGTTGATTCAAAATTTTTTAAATGAATAATAACATTTATATATTACAAATTTTAAAAATCATTTGTCTTATATGGCAAAGGAATGAAGAAGCATTCAATGACCTGTCGTTCTGTAAAAATAAGAAACAACAGCAAAACTATAAATAGAAAAAATTTCTTATTCTAATAAATGGTATTCTTAAAATCATAGAAAAACTATGAAAGAAGTGTGAAAAGCATTTTTTCTCTTAAATAAAAGAATCACAAGATTAATGGCTAATATAACTTTGTAGTATAGTACAAGAAGTAGGCTAATTTAATACTTGTGCAAAAAAGTATACAATTAAAAGTATAAATACTGGAAAGAGGAAATAAGTTATTTATATGCAATGTTCTTATTTCTATTAAAACATAGATAACTGCAAATAAATGAATGGAATTAATAATAACAGAGAACAAATGTTATAGAATAATGGAAACAAATAAAGCCAACTGCATTGTTGTCTACCACTAACAATGAGAAATGTAATTAAGCATCTTTTGTAATAGAGTGCATGTATAAAATGTTCAAGACTTTTTGGAAATTTTTGTACGTTTGTATTTACAGTTGTTATATGAGACATCTAAAAACGAGATACACTACATTCCAGAATGGAGAAATGAATATCATAAAAAATATAATTCTTAAATGAACATATATGCATGTAATCCTAGTTTAGAAATTAAAGGGGGGTTTGAATGCTCATAATTTTTCTTTTGTAAAACAAAGACATATATATCTCTATCTCTTCTCTAAATTTTTAAATAAGGTCTTGCTAAGGGGTCCACATTTGCTTGAACTCACTTCGAAGCCCAGTCAGGCTTCCAACTTGTGATAATCCCCCTTTTTCAGCTTCCTGGGCGCTGGCATTACAAGAATACATCATTACACATGAAATTTTAATGAGCCTCTTGATGAAGTAAAATCTAATACAAGGTTTTGGACATGAGACTCAGGAAAATTTGACAATCTTTTTCCAAGGTCAAATATATTCATGAAATTTCAAGAAAAAAAATTAAAGGAGAAAATGTGGTAGATGGTGGTGATTGGATTTTCTACCAGACATCAAGTGATTAAGACTTACAAAATAATTTTAAAATGATACTCAGTGGCCTATGAGGATGACAGCATTACAAGAAATTATAAATTATACATTGCTTTATATGACAAAACACTGTCTTGAATCTGAAGGGTGTTTTCTTTCTTTCTTTTTTTTTCTAATAGCCTTTGAGAAGCAGAACCAAATTGGCCACGTGGAAGGACATAAAATCTACCGTTAAAAAATTCAGAGTTTGAAACCTTAGTAGGAAGTTATTCAGGGCCTGTCAGAACTTATAAAATGTTCTACATTGGATTCAGTTTAAACATTGCCGGGAGTGTTTTTAATTTTTATCCAGATTGCTACAAAGTTGAACAGAAGAAAGTGAAATACAACTACTACTTTAGAAATAAAAAAGGTGTCTGAAGGTCTATAATTTTCTTTTCTTTTGTAAAACAAAGATCAAGCTTTATTCTGTGGTGGCACAGAAGATTTTAATATACCTCTGAAATGATTAATCAAAAATAAAACTTATGAACTACTCTTAATCTTTCACACTGGAAATACTTTATGATGGCCTAGAGTCTAAGTAATGTTTTAGGTTTCGTGACAAATGTCAAAGGTTGTGTTTTTTATGTACTTAAGAACTTTTTGTGTGAATGCTTAGAAACAAAACAGGGATGTTCTACAGTTAGGACTGACTTTCAAGCAAAGGCAGCATCTCGATACAGTACTGTCTACGTAATACAGCACTTGACTTCCATATGGTTAGTATGTGCAGCGCCCTTATGCAAAAGGTCTTACATAACTGCATATCTGTCCTGTTAACAATAATGGAGAGATTTATAAAACGTCCTAAAAACTGACACCTGAATGGGATCCTTTTTAGTTTTCTTTCAACTAGAGTTTCTTTCCTGATTGCTAGATGAGCTTTTCTTGGTTTGTTTGATTTTTTTCCTTTCTTCAAGAGGAGGTTCGTATGATGCTCTCTTTGAAGATGGTTGTCTACAGGCTTGCTGGGGGTTACCATGGCTAGAGGCCCACTCACATTAATGAGACAATTTCTGTGTTCTAAGTGTCAGAATAGACACACGGGGCTCCAAATGTGTGCAAGTTAAAAGAACACTGACAGAAAAAAAAAAAGAAAGCATCATTGAAGTTCAAATAAAACAAAAATTGTGGGGGGAGATAGATAGATAGATAGATAGAATTCTTAAGCACTTTGAGTTTTTTTGGCTAAATGAAAACTTTCAGGGAAAAGCAGAGATATTTTTTAAAGATCATGTTAAATGGAAGCATTCTCAAATACTAGTGTGAGAAAAATATGAAGCAAAATTCAATGTGTGCACGTGCATATGTACACACACATGTGTGTATGAGTGTGAATATACATGTTCAGTGTGCTGCCAAATTGCAAGCCTAGATCCAGCTGTGGCTCATTGATGAAGGTGGCAGTGTGTCTTTGTAAATAAAATTGTACAAGACCACAGGCATCCTCCTTTCAGCGTTGCCCATGGCTACATTCCATATTGCTCTGGATACACTGTGGGGAAAATAGAAAACTTGTAGGTTGAATCAGAGTATTGTTAAGGAGAGTTTATGGTTGGATGAGAAACTTTTTTCAAAGAATATTTACTTCATGACTTTGAAAAAAGAAACTGGGCACTGGTTTATAATTGCACTTGATGCTGACCTTGGAAATTTTTACTAATAGCACAGATGAGAAGCTAAATAGCAGACGTGTCAAATTTGTAGTTAGCATAAAGTGGGTGAAATGTACAAGACGAGGGATGAAATAATTAAAATCTTAAAAAAGTATCTTCAAATTGGGCTGGGGATTTAGCTTAGTGGTTCTGGTGCCTGTCTTGCAAGTGTAAGGACCTGGGTTCGATCCTCGATTAACCACATACAGTACTGGGTGTGGAGACTCACTCACACCCAGCAGCAATCAGTACCACATATCACAGTGCCAGGCGTGATGGATCACATCTGTAATCCCAGCTTTCGGGGGGCAGAGGCAGGAAGATTGCTGTGATGTGAGTTTGAGGCTGAGCTCAGGTCCAGCCTGAACCACAAATTGAGACCCTGTCTCAAAAAAAAAAAAAAAATCTTCAAGCATAGGAACACAGACTCAATCTCTGAAGATGAACTCTAGTGGATGGAAGAAATTGTTTCATGTGTGGATATCACAACAAAAAGAGCAAGAGAAATAACTTCAACAGAATCCTTTAAACAAGTACAGGTAGGGGAAAGCATCATTTAGGTCCATCTATTTAGTGTATTGAATGTATCATGCCAGACACTGTAAGACAGTATGGGCATAATATCACACAAACAAATATGGAGAAAAGATTGTCTCTGCCTTAGGAATTCCATTTGAAAGACAGATATTGAATGAGCTAAAAAACACAAGATGCATTTTGAAGCACAGAAGTCTTTGGAAACACATAACAGGAAAGTCTGGCTTCATCTAGCAGTCTGGTACGTAAGGGCAGAGACTAGCAGGAGACAGCCAAAGAAGCCTTTCTTTTACTTATCAAAAAAAAATTACTGAAAATCTACTTTGTGCCATGAAAAAATGTTAAATGATAAAGTTGGAAATACTTAGTTCTTGTCCTCACCAACACTACAATTTACTGGTGAATAGAGACAGATAAACATATCAGTATGGTGTTAAATTTATAGTTGGTGCTATGAAAAGAATGACCAAGATAAAATAAATAGAATAGAGAAAGGAAAACAACCTCTTTCTATAGTGTGGTCAGGTGACACATCTTTGAAGATGTGATATTAAAGCAAATGTTAGAGATACAGGATGGTGTAACTGATACAGTGACTGAGGAGCCCCTTGGAGATGGTTTTGCCCACAGGGAAAGGCTCACTTTATTGCTGAGCAGCCATAGTCTAGTCAAAGGTAGGAAAGGAAATGAGAATGACTCATACTTGTTGTATCTTTAAGGACCTTGGAAATGTTTTACTAAGTTTGTGGCTTGAACCCATAATTTTTATTAAAAGTACCATTTTTAAATTATGAATTTTCTTATCTCCTTTCTACCTACTTTATTTTTCCTGTTGTCCCTCAGGCACAAGCCCTGGTTCAGCATGCTTTGGTTCATAGGAGAGACATGAGAATTTATGTGACCCTAGACATGTTGTTAAATGTTTTATGTTTCAGCGTCCTCAGATGTAAAATGGAGATACAGTCATATCAACATCATTCATCAGCTGTGAAGACTGTATTGATTAACAAGTGCATTGTGCTTGAAACAGTACGTGTTATCCATCAAAAGCCAAGTAAATGGATATTTTAGTGGAGTCGTGATTCAAATTGATGTTTCTGAGGCCCCATACCCTGGTCTTTTATACAGAATTGACAGTTTTGATCAGGGAGGCTTTTGAAAGGAAGTACAACATTAAACAGTACTAAACATCATGTATGCAAAGAGGTCTCTAGAGATGAGGGGCGTGGTGGTGAGGAAGGGTGACATTCAGATAGCATGCCTTATCTGAGCTCCCCGGGTAGAAGGCAAACTCAGCCTACCTACAAGTGTCCTCAGAGGTGCCTCCCCTGAGCCTGACTCTCACCTGCCCCCGGGCCTGGGGAAATTTCTCCCTTCCCTCTGCCGCTTGTGGCCCCAAACTGTCAGGGTTAACTCTAGGGATAATGCCTGTGGAGAATGAGTCAGTGCAAAGGAGAATAAGCTCCTAGATCCTATCTTTGCCTCCCACACATATATTGAGCCAGGTGAAACAAAAAGAGGTGATGTCTAGCAGTTCGTAGATAAACCAGAGCCTACTCAAGCTGTGTCTGAGATGGGTGAAAGATAACTACAAATCTACTATATGTCTGATGAGACAAGTTGGTGTCCCCTGAATATCAAAGAATGATTCCAATACATAAAAAAAGATAAAGAGTGAGAAAGGTAAGAGAAAGTTATTGAGAGAGATGGGGGGGTCCTGAGGGGGGGCTGCATACAGGCTACTTTTCCAAGAATGTTTTATAGGACAAACTTATGGGATGAGAGGTACAACATGGATCAAACTATAATTAACTAGTAATATTACGAGGATAGCTGCTTAGTTAACATCAATTCTACAGGAAAGCATGGCACGTAACAGGGGCAGATGTCTAGTTCGTTAACTTTTGCTTATCTATCATTTCTAACTTAGAATCAAAACTTGTGGGGGAAGGGATACCTCCGGATGTTTGGGTCACCAACCTGGATGTCTGATACCTACCAGACGTATTGCACCAGGTGCTGCTCATTCCCCAGTTGCTCTTTATCCTTTAGGGACACTCCCAAGCCTAGCTAATGCCCCTTCATCTTGAATTCATCCCTCTAGCCATAGATCTGTACTCTTACCCTGGGCACCGACTCCCTCAAAGGTCTATCCCTGTCTTTTTGTATCTAATCACCTTGTTGTATTTTCAAATTAGAATAGCCAACACATTCTTCTGTAATAAAATGTCACCATGTCAGCTGTGTATTCCTCACCTGTATTTTATATGATTTGTTTTCGGAAAATAAAGGAAGTTTGCTTGTTGCAAGTGTGTCAGGTTTACTTTTAAAAGTGTGTTCTCTCACCAAATGGGCCAATCTTCCAATTAGGGCAACTGTTTAAATTTAAAATATACTGCAGGAAAAGACAAACTGGCATAAATCCCATTCAGAATACTCTCTTTTACTCCAAAAGTACTTATCCCATTTTTCTTGCCATTTTCTGAAACAGTTATCAATGTCTTCTGTTATGAATGCCATTCCTTATTCTGAGGTGAGCAACTTAATGTCTTGAATTGATTATGAATATTTACCATCCATGGTCATTTCAACTTGGGGGAAGAGCAAGCAATTTCAGGGTGCCTGATCGTATGAATGAGTGATTGAGGGCAAATGTTTTTAAGAACCTACTTTCCACTGGCCACCTGGTTTTTGATCACACCTAATAAAGATGCACGAAAGGGGATTTCCAGAACTCTTTAGAAAGTGGCAAAAAGCATGCCTAAGTGTGTCCAAAGTGAGGAGGAGTATTTTGAAGGAGGATAATGGTAATATCTTTTATTTAAACATTCAACATATAATTTGATCACCACTTGTATTTTCCTCTCAACAGCATTTGTAAGGCAAATTCTCTCATTTATTTCTGAATTGATATCAGCAAAGTTTACATTTCAGTTATGAAGATAATTTAGTTTGATCACATCATTTATTTTTGAATGTCTTCAGTGCTCTCAGTCACTGGATGAACCTCCCTAAGACCTCTACCAATCAAGAGTGGTTTCTCTTTCTCAGAACCTTTTTTGGAGGATCTACAATGTCTTTTTCTTCTATCTATTTGATTCCTGCTCTCCTTAGATGGTCCTGCTTGAGAAATGTCTTTTTCACAAGCCCTTTTCCATCACTTTTATATAAGAGAGGAACCTCTTCCCAAACACTCAGTAGTGCTCTGTGCTTCACAAGATGTGCTAAGGTGACCAAGGAGTATTCCTGCTCTTGCTAAAGATGTAAGATTTCTGGGCACAAAACATAGAGGTTGTATTTCTCTGAATTATGCATTCCTTGTGTTTGAAACATATCTTTTCCCTGCATGTTTTGAGGTGAACTGAATAGTCAGGGAAGACTTGCTACACTATTAATCTCAAAAGTCATCCTTTTAGCTCTGACTAAATGATAAACTTTGACCTATGGGAGAGGATCTAATATTTGGGGGAAAGCCACATGGTGTACATGGAATGCGAGGAATCAGAGTGAACCAATTTGAATTTCATTTCTGTGATGTAGTATCTTTCTGAAATGGAAAATATCATAACGGTTCTCTTTTTTGCTCCCATCTGCAAAACTGGTGTAACAATGGTACATATCCCAGTGGGTATATTTAGAAGAGCTAGCCATTGTTATTTTAGGGTAGTATTAATAGTAGTAACAATAATAACAGTAATTGAAGAGCTACTTTTCAGTTTTGAGAGATGAAGAGAGAGGGAGGAAGAGAGGGAAAGAAGGGAGACAGAGGGAGAGGGTAGAAGGAGAGAGGAGAGAGAGAAGGAGAGAGGGAGAGACAGAGGTCTAACATAGATTTAGCTATCCCCTTAATCCCATTTTTTTTAAGAGTATGGTTTTCTTTTTTTTTTTAATTTTTAATCCTTATTGGTACATTACATATACGCATCATGATTGCACTCCATAATGGGGATTTGTACCAGTATAAGACACAACTAAATTCCAGTTTTTTTCTCTTTTCCTTGTCCACCACAGCATCTCATGGAGTCACACAATCACTCACATTTGTCTGAATTTGTGCTCCTTGGCTTCCCCAGTGTAGGCCATGTTAGGGGCTGGCTCTTTGTCCTGCTGCTATTGGCATACCTGTTCACTATCTGTGGCAACACGCTCATCTTCTTAGTCATACGACTGGATTCAGCCCTCCATAAACCCATGTATCATTTCATTGGTGTTCTCTCCTTTTTGGAGTTGTGGTATACAGCCACTACCATCCCCAAAATGCTTGCTAATCTTCTCAGTAAGAAGAAGACCATTTCTTTCTCAGGATGCCTCCTTCAGACCTACTTCTTCCACTCCCTGGGGGCCTCTGAATGCTACCTTCTGACAGCCATGGCCTATGACCGTTACCTGGCTATCTGCCGGCCACTCCACTACCCTGCAATTATGACTACAGCTCTGTGTATCAAAATGGCTGCCGGCTGTTGGACTTGTGGCTTCCTCTGTCCAATCTCTGAAGTCATCCTGGTCTCCCAGCTCCCCTTCTGTGACTACAATGAGATCCAACACATCTTCTGTGACTTTCCCCCTCTCCTGAGCTTGGCATGCAAGGACACATCCACTAATGTTCTGGTGGACTTTGCTGTCAATGCCTTCATCATCTTAGTCACCTTCCTCTTTATCATGGTTTCTTATGTGAGAATCATCTTGGCTGTGCTAAGGATAAAAACAATGGCAGGAAGAAAGAAGGCCTTTTCTACCTGTGGCTCACATCTCATTGTGGTCCTCATCTTCTTCGGGAGCATCATTTTCATGTACGTGAGGCTCAAGAAAAGTTATTCACTGACTCTTGACCGGACTCTTGCCATAGTCTATTCGGTGTTGACACCACTAGCCAACCCAATCATCTACAGTCTTCGTAACAAGAAACTCATAATGGCCATCAAAAGGACTGTCTTCCGGAATGGGGCAGCAGCTAGTCCTATTCACCACTGATTTTCTACGAAGGTCCTTCCCTTCTCTGAGTATCTATCTCATTTAACAGATGTAAGCCACTGGCCTGCCCTTGAACAATCTTCCCACCACTACATGTACTCTAGGGCCCACTTTTTTCTCGCCTTTCATAGGCTTTGCTTCTTTATGTGTTTTTTTCTATTCCCTACATCTTTACTCTTCACATTTTTTAATATGATCAATGACATCAGCTTCTAAGAATTTGTTAGCATCCAGATTCTTTAAAAATAAGAGCATTAACCTACCCTTCCCACGTGCTTCCATCTAGCTAAAGATCAGATTTTCTGCTCTCTTCTTCAATCAATGTTCTCAACAGAACTCATCCTCTCTTCTTCGTTTTCTGTTCCCTCAGTCCTCCTGTATTCCAATCTGGCTTCATCTTCAGCCTCCCAACCAATATTTTGCCAAGGTTATTAATGATGTCCACAATGCCATACCATTAGATCCTTCTTGTTCTTTCCCTTTCTTGCTATTTTAATTCACATGCTAGTCCTTAGTTCCTAAATCTGTTTGCCTCTTAGCTTCTATGACATCATTTCCCAATTTGCTATCACTATAAGTCTTTCTCAATCTCCTTTGTCTTGTAGCACTTTCTCTTTAGAGTCTCAGTTATTCTTATCGTTTTCAGTTTCAGTTTCATCCCTATCCATGCCAAGCACTCAGAAATTTTATATTCTCAAGCTAGAACTCACTGTTGAACGTTAGACTTGTGTCTCTAATAGTGTAACCCTGTCAAAGCCTCTCGGGAATTTAAACTCTACAAGTCAGAAAAGAAATCTTCAACTTTCCAACCCTGAAACTTTGAGGCTTTTATTTCTGTGTATTTATGTCAGAAAATTTCAAGTATTCTACTTTGTTTCTTTTTCCACCTATACTTCCAATTCATTATTATTGTAAATCAATTCTTCCTCAAAAAATTTTTCAAACTTGTTTTTTTTAGAATTGCTCTCATGATGTAAATCACTAACATCTCACAACTGAATTAATCATATTCTACCCACCCTCTTTGTTCCTACTTCTGCTGTATTTTACTTTTCCACATAAATTTCTTCTTGCTTATTATATTTTAAGTCTAAACTAGGTAAGCTATCCTTAAATCAAAAAAGACTCCTAATTGCATATAAAATAAAATACAAGGCTTC
>PVIR01018412.1:0-33999 GCA_004026965.1 Petromus typicus | reverse complement strand
TAGTTTATCATGAGCATGACAAGAAATTGAGTTAAGATCTATGAAGTCATTGTATTTTATGTTTGAGAAGGATGATATAAATAACTCTAACAAAATATCTTTCAAGCAAGAAATATGACAGAAGTGTCCTGGTTTGTTGAAGCTTACACAAATCACTATAATTTGGAGTAGAATTTGATGTCCTCAAATTTTGAGAATTTAGCATAATTGATTACATGGCTTTTGAAGTTAAGTATGCTTTCATGGAAGGAAATGTGGTGGCATGAGTTCTGTTATAATGACTAGTCAAAGAAAAAAAATTCTCATGAACCAGCAAACTCACAGATGAGTTCAAAACTCATCTCTCTTCAGCGATTGGAGATTATCTCGGGAACATGCTAAGATTTGAGTGACATCTGTGTGAGGTCTTTGGAAACAGATGCTGGGAATATTAAATGGATAATCAGGAAAGCAAAAATCTGGGCAAGTGGATGAGGTAAAGTTTTTCATTTGGAACACAGAGAAAAGTGAGTAAATGGAAACTTTCAGTTACTAACATAAAATAAGCACCAAAGAATCAGAGTGTGGGATTAGGAAACATGACATAAGAAACTGACATCAGAAAGTCATTGTAATCATTAAAACTCATTGATTTGAGGGATAGGAATAATGCATAATTTTTAAATTGGAAAGGTATAAACTGTATATATGTATTTAAATATTACTTGAGAACTTACAGGGTTATGATAGAACTTATATTGTCCATGTCTAGGAAAATGTCATTGGTCTTTCAAAATAAATCAAGGAAGAGAAAAAAATAAGTTGATAATCAGTTCTAAGAACATAGACAGCAATACATTTGTTTGAAAACCATGAAACCCCCTATACTTTTCTCCTCACAGTTCCACTTGACTTTTATTTTGTAAATAGTGCTTCCAGTGTTTTAACTTCAGATGTGCTTCCTTCCCAGACTGTCATGTTCTTTAAAACATATTAGTTTTTTTCCCCCCGTAGGTCAATTAAAGAGGTGATGTACACGTCAATAAACCTGTTAGCATATCTAGTAATATGAAATGTCACAGTGTTTATCTCTTTGTTAGATTTGTTGTTAAATAGCATGTTAAATTACTTTGAAATTTCTTATTACTTGTAATGAGAGCTAGTTCTATGAAAAGTAACATTTTCTGAGTCCTTTACACTCTGTCCGACCCTGTGCTAAATACTTTATACTAACTTGTTTTTTTCAGTAATCTATTTCTTTTCCATATGTCATGTGCGGAGAATGAGGCATAAAGAAACAAATATCTGATTGTGTAAAAGGAGTGCAATGATTTATACTGATATAATTATTATAGAAGTATTATAATTTGCCATGATTTTATATAATTATATAATTTTGGTAGAATATTATCCATTGCTTATATTTCAAATGACAATACATGAAAGAAGTTATGTATTACTTTTTAGATTGTGTGTATGTGTGTGCATACGCATAAGCACTGGGTAATATCCTCGGGTATCACTAAGATATATCCTTAGCCCTTGTTATTTATTTTTATCTTGATACAGAATCGCACTAAGTTATCCTGGCTAGCGTCAACCTTGCTATTTTCCTGCTTCAGCCTCTTGAGTAGTTGCCATTATAGTTACATGGTTCTGCATCCAGCTAGATTTCACCCCTTGAAATGATCCAAAACTGAATCTGGAATGTAGTGAAAAGTACTAGGGAATATTAAGTTCATGAAGTATAAAAGCAAAATATTAAATCCTTTTGGGCAGAAAATGGATTTTTTTTTCTTGTAATGAGATATTCTCAAAGAATGGCACAATGTTTTTCAGGTAGGAAATAATAAATAAATGTTGATGTGCTATAATGTGAATGAACACAAAACCTCAGCACAATTAAGACAGATTGACTTGTCCTCAAACTTATTTCCTTCTTATCTATGAAAAAATGATCTCATTACCTGTAGTTTAATTGCTGAGGTGACTGTGACAGAAGTGATAAATCTAAGGAGTTTTATAATAAGGATGTACGTCTTGTTGAAAACATTTGTGCATTTATGGATTTGCATCAATTTATGGATTTGCATCAGTTAAACAGATTAATTAAACATAGTTCCTTTCATATTAAATAAATTTCCACAGAGCATGAGCTATTAAATATATTTATTTTATGAATTATTCAGGTAATGAACTAATTAGACTGTGGCAGCTTCATTATGAAGAGAATTTTTAAGAATAAATTTGAAGGTTCTAAAATACTAATTCAAGTGGTAAAAAAATGATATTGTATAACAGATGCAAAATGTTACTTTATAAATGTATGAAATGTGCAGGGTTTACAAAATATATTTGATTATAAAATGACATTTTTAATTATCGGATTTAAACCTAATTCTGTCATATGTTTTCTATCCAGTATACTTTCTGTTACAATTTTCTGTAAATTCATATTTCTTACAATTTGTACACATAATTCCTAATGCAGAAATTCATGCAAGCCAAGTTCAACAAAAAGGATTCTTACCCGTGTTCATATCTTTTCCTCTGGCTTTATTATGAATTTGTCCCAGTTACATGAGTGAGTGTGCTACCTTGTGAGGGTGCTCTGGATAGTTATACTTTGTTTTGTTTTGTTGTGTTGTGCTTTGTGATACAGGGTCTTATTATGGAGGCTAGTCTGACTTTGAACTCATGGTGCTCCTCCTGCCTCAGCCTCTCTAGTCCTGCAACAATCAGCATACACCACCACACCTGATAAAGCTGCAATTCCTTAGTCAATGGCAGATACAATCCACTGTATTCTTCCTCCTTCCTTCCTTCCATCCTTTCTTCCCTCCTTCCTTTCTTTCTCTTTCTTCTTTCTCTCTCTCTTTCTTTCCTTCTTTTTCTTTCTTTCTTTCTTTCTTTCTTTCTTTCTTTCTTTCTTTCTTTCTTTCTTTTTTTCTTTCTCTCTCTCTCTCTCTCTCTCTCTCTCTCTCTCTCTCTCTCTCTCTCTCTCTCTCTCTCTTCCTTCCTTCCTTTCTTTCTTTCTTTTCTTTTTCTCTTTCTGGAGTACTGTCTCATTTTGAGGAAGGATACAACCTTAAGCAATATTGGGATTGACTTTTCTTAATTTCACACAGATAAATGGGTAGATAAGTTTACTATCTGTGAAAAATAAATAAAGGCTGAGTTTGGGCAGCCTTAAACTAACCGATAAAAAAGAAATCAAAGCATTTTTAAAATAATGAGGTTTTGGAGTCATCCTTAGAAAGGCTACAATCTCTTAGTAGCCTAAGAAATAGATTTCTGATCAACATTCAGCAATGTAGATTCAGAGCAGAGAAAGCAATTCTGCGATCTTACGAGTGGACTGTCTGACCAGAGTGAAGTGAAATAAGCTTTGCATGATATCGCGTCACAAATTATCCATTGACTCATTACTTACAGAGAACAGAGTAAGTTAAGTGAATGTACGTTTTTTCCCATGTAAAATGAATTTTATAATGAATATGGAAGTTGAAACTTAAATAGGAATGAAATTTAAAGAATGAATTACCAAAATATCTATTTTAAGGTCAAACCATGTGCAAAAAACACATTTAAATGTATAAGACACTGGCGTTCTGAAGAAAACTATTTCACTGATGATCTTCCAATACTAAAATGTAAGGACAAGATTCTTTTAAGTTCATAATTCATCTATTTTCCGTAAATATGTGGCATCGCACATGGCAAGACTGGGATGTGATTCCTTGATAAAATATTAAATCGTATGAGATGAGTTAAAATACATATGTGAACATGAAAATGCCAGTTTATTCTTTCAGTATACTGCGTGTTCGATATATACAACTCTGGCCCAAAATAAAGCAAATTTATGTGGAAACATCATATGGTAATTTGTCTGTCAGTTCTTAGTTTTTACTTTTCAGCTTTTTGCTTTGTTTTGTTTTGCTTTGTTTTGTTTTGCTTTGCTTCATCTTTTCTGGTTAAATTGTCTCTAAAAAATAATCCCAGTTACAATTCATAAATTCATAAATTTGCAATTCATAAATTTGCTTATATTTTAAAATATTTCCCTGCCAAAAATACAAAGAAATAAAACGAAGAACTTATCAGACAACTTTTCTTAAATAAGAAATAATGTTAGATGAATATTCTTATAAATTTCTTAAATCTTAATTCTTATTTTCAGTAAAAGGAAGAATTTAGCTAGAATAATTCTCATACATCATTTCTGGAATTTTTCCAAAAAAAAGGTACTGTTAATGTATCCAATAAAATATTTGGCATTACAGAATAATAACATGGGCAAATAATACTAAATATAATAAATGTTAATTCCAGAATTTGTTAGTTATCTGATATTGAAACTTTCACTTTAGCTATGATTTGTGATTGACTTGTTTATAATAATTTTTTCTCCTTGATAAAATAAAACCATATTTATACTTGTTGCTAATTTATAAAACATGTATGTAGTCATCTAATTTATTCACATTAGAATAACATGTTGAGAATATATGTGTACTTTGAAAGACAAATGAAATGTAAGTCAAATGGTCCAGGCTAAGGAGGCTTTTAAAAAAACAAAACAAAACAAACAAAACAAAAAACCTCTGAATTCCCTTGAAATAAAATTGTAATTCTTTTTTATTTTTATTTATTTATTTATTTATTTATTTATTTATTTATTTATTTTCTTTTGAGACAGAGTCTTGCTTTGTAATTCAGGCTGGTCCTGAGCTCAGCCTTAAACTCACAGCAATCCTCCTGCCTCTGCCTCCCAAGGGCTAGGATTACAGACATGAGCCACCACACCGAGCACTGTGCTATGTGGTACTGATTGCTGGTGGGAGTGAGTCACCATGCACAGTATTGTTGTATGTGGTTCCTAGGGATCAAACCTGGGCCCTTGCATTACAAAACCGGGATGGAGTCCACTGGGCTAATTCCCCCCAGTCCCCTCAATCTGGTAATTTTTAAATTTTCTTTATTAGTTTTTTGAGAGAAAGGACATAGCTATGTAGTTTAAGGTGATTTTTAATTCCCTTATGTACTGCCTCAGCCTCCCAAGTGCAAGGATTATAGACATGTGTCACCAGGCCTGGCCCAAATAGAAAAAAAAAAAAAATCAAAAAGGTTGTTGGTGTTTAAAACACTGAACAAATGTATTAAAGTAATTTTAGCTAACAAATGAAGTTTAACAAATGTATCTATCTAAGTTTAGTGTTAAATTACTAATTCTCTAGGTATTTTTTTTAATAAAATTTAGGTTCTAATTTTAAAACTGCAAACTGTGCTGTTAAACATAAAAATCATTTTGCTTTTTATTTTCTTGCAAAATATAAAATTGGGGCTGAAAATTTAGCTCAGTGGTTCCAGGACCTGTTTCCTAAATTCAAGGTCTCAAGTTCAATCCTAGGCTCCAAACAAACAAAAATATAAAAATTTATATAAAAAAAAACATGGTATTTGGGAGGTATCAATAGATGTGAGGGGTGAATGGAACATATATTGATGTTTAAAAGTGAGCCTTTTCTTTCATTTTTCAATGTTGTGTTAATACTACTTATTGGTTTAATTCCCAGGGTATTTTTATGTCCCTGAAGAAAAATTGTGCTACCTGATTTTTTGCAAGTAATTTTAGCAGTGAATTAAATTTGCTTTGTTATAAACATTTCTCACATTTAGAGCTTCAGAAATCCCATGACAGAACGTGTCCATCCATCTAGCATTTGGTAAATTACAATTTTCATTTGTTCTTGTTTCCCTTTTGAGACACATCTAGGAAATGAACTTCTTACTTTGAATGAAACAGAATATTTCTGAAATTGTATGTCAACAACGTTAATGAATATGTTCATTAGTGTGTCCTTAAGGACTAAATGTGGCAAACATTAGCAATAGTATTGTAAATATAACTCTGTATGCATGTAAATATATAACTCTAATCTTTATTTTTGCTCTATTAAATTGTTATTTTAAAAGCATTTTAGCAATACATATGTAAATAAGCCTGTTAACTTTTCCAATAAAGCAGTTATTGGTCCCTAAAATGAGTGATGGGGCACTTATATAAATTGAATTGAAAATATTTAAGTTCTTCCTCAGAGTGTGGGAAATCACTTCTCCCAAAATCTTCAGCATAATAAAAATATTTTATGATGAAATGGAAGTAATTCAGCAACTAATATTCTCCAGAGAGCTTGGCCAATATTTACTTGAGGTTTGATATGCTCGATATTGTGCAGAAAGTAATGTGAGTCTTGATTTAACTAGAATATGACTATGCCCCTTTAAGTTCTCAATTTCTCTGAAACATCACCTGTCTATCAGGGAAGGTGAAGCCAGGTGGGCAAACCTCAGTGTGTCTCAGAGATGAAAGAGATTATGACATCATGACATAACAAGTGCAAGTTTCAAAACGCAGAATAAATGTTTTTTGTCACTGAGAAGCCAAAATATACACTATGAGATTAATGACATCACCTAAAAACAAGAAAATATTTGTAGATCTGAACAAAAATTCTTTAATGATGTAAAAATAAGAAAGATGTACTATAAAGAGTTATGCAAAATTTACGTAATCCTTGAAGGGAACAATGACAATACCAATCTTTTAAATGAGTCTATAGATCCACAATTCTGGTGAAAGGCTATACTATATATATTTATCTTTATTATTTATTTTATTGTCCACCAAAGTCCTAAGAGTTAATAAATACACAACAATTATAAAAAGCCAGGAGTGGTCATTCAAGGTATTAATTTATAAATAAGATTTGTGTGGAGACATTTGTCTGTGATAAATGTATTGAGTATGGCTTTGAAAATACAAAATTTATACTGGTATCATTCTGTTAACTTTCCATTTTTCTTGTTATCTTGATAGAGATGTAACTTGCTTACAGTATAAAACATAAATTTTATGCCAAGCACAGTAAAGTCTATCAGAAATAACCTGTTGATATTTTAAGACCTGCTGGTGTGGCAAAGACAATGAAATATTCCCTGTAGCAACTCTGATAAGAAGTATGATCAAAGGACCTTAGCAGAGTAGGGACAACAGCCTGCTGCCACCATGGCTTCTACCACCACTTCCTGATATACTTCCTCACTTTCTGGAGAGTCTGTGGGCAGAGCCTTACAAACAAAGGAAACTCAAGCAAAAAAAAAAACAAAACACAACAACAACAACAACAACAACAACAACAACAACAACCTTCTGTACTCTGAACTGTGGAACAGGACACCCAGGAGAGTGTTTTTGTTTGTTTTGAGCTTTAGTATTAACTGCAGAGATGACAAGGGGAACAAGTATTTGAAATACACTACAGTTCAACATGACAACTTTATTTCAGAGATGTGCATTCTGAATACAGTAGATAACAAGCCATAGAGAAATACCATGACCTTCTGATCCTTGCAGTCTCATAAAAACATTATAAAGATATTAGAAACTATATCATTTCTAATTATAATATACCATTAAAAATGAGCTAATTCTACTTCTATTGTTTGTTTGCATAAACAGAGATAATTAGCTTTAAACAGGGTTTAGTAAACATATAAAATATTTTAATACTTTAATGCATTTTATATGAAAAACCAGGGTTTAAATAACTGTATATATTAAAATCCTTCTTCAATTCTAATTCAATGATAATATATCAGCAAATATTCCTATGTGTATATATACCAAAAAAAACACATCATGATTTGCTTTTCAGTGTCATTATTCAGATAAGTCTCATAACTTTGCAAGAAATATTCATTAAAATCATCAAATTCAAAAATACTTGGAAAACAAATATGAAGAATCAGATCATAAGGATCTTGAACTACTTTTGTTAACTTTTTTTTTTTTTTTTTTGAGACAGGGTCTCACTTTTTGTATTTCAGACTAGCCCTGAACTCAGCTTTAAACACACTGCAATCCTCATGCCTCTGCCTCCCAAATGCTGGGATTACAGGCGTGAGCCACCACACCTGGCACTGTGGTAGGTAGTTCTGATTGCTGGTGGGTGTGAGTCTCCAATCCAGCACTGCTGTATGTGGTTACCTATGATTGAATCCACACCTTTGCACTTGCAAGGCAGGTGCTAAAACCATTGAGCTAAATACCCAGCTCTCCTTTCTTTAAATTTTAGATGACATCTCTTTTATACAGAATATATCATGGATAAGCTATCAGGCAGGAATTTCAGAACATTGATACACTAGAAGTACAAGTTCATGTGTCAAGAAAGGAAAAATAGGTTTTATGCTATATGTACAGAGAAGGATTATCTCCCAAATCCTCTGTTGTTTAGACTCTGCAATTTGCAGTGAAATATCTGTTTTCATCACTGGCCCTTGAATATCTCATGAAAGATATCTTGTAGGATTTTGAAATATTTTGCATAAGAATATTTTTGTATGATTTTGAGGTCTTGGGTTGTTTCAGTTTGAACAGGTAAATGTAATTAATAATGAAGTGAATGTGTGTTTTTAAGGGAAATGAGAATGCAAGTGAGCGGATGAGGCAGGCACAGTAGAGGTGCACTGCCAGACTCAGCCTCAGTAAAACTTAGAAAAGGCTCAGACAGACTTGTTTGGTAACAAATTTTAAATATATTAATTGTCAATTTAACAGGTTGTCTGAGGGTTAGGGTTTTTTTTTTAATATCAATTTTGAAGATTGTTTTGTGTATTCTGGAGACATAATAGAATCTAAATGAATCCTTTACACAATTGAGGGTAGTTATTCATGAGAAGAATAAAATATTTTTATAAAACCACGCATGTTGAGGAGGAGAAGGCTTGGAAATATTGCAGATATGCTTTATACATCCTGATATATCTTATAATGTATTGTGTATTTACAAAACAATTTCACTTAATTCCTTTGCAAAAACATAAAGAAAAAATAGGTATTTTATTTCTACCAAAAGACTTCCTAAGTCTTTTGTACTATGGTCAAATGGAAAAAAATCAAGTTGGAGCACATAAAGACACTTAGAAATGCTTACAGAGAGTTTTTATAAACTCCTAATAGTATGAAGAATCACCCAAGATGTGATGTTTAGATGCTACTGTTTCACTTGAAACAGTAGTTATTATTAAATATGAATTATTCCACCATTTGTCATTTTAGTGACAAAACTTTTATTCATTTTTTAGAGTTTTATTGATGTTTTTCTTAATTACTATAGCAATATTAATTTTGCCCAATACAGTTATGATATTTTTCCTGGTTCAGGGACATTTTCAATTTTCATCAATGATTTCCAATCATTTGTACAAACTATAAAATCTTATAAGTAAAATGAAAAGGAAGGTATGAAGAGTAGGTGTATGGTAAAGTGGGATTTTTCAACTCAAAATAGGATAATTAAATTTATTTCTAATCCTGTCATTGTTTTTAAAATTAGAAAAAAATAAACTTCTCAGTAGCTTCTGATTCTTATCTTTTATTTTCAAACACATTCCAATACATTTTACTAGAATGCATTAAAGAAAGAAATGAAGTGTTCCCCTTGGCCACACATCCTCATGCCTTCTTAGTAATACAAATAAATAAAATGCTCAAAGAAGACTGTGTATGAAGATTAGTGTGGATTCTTTTGCAAGACATACAAAGGCACCTAGATATTAAAATATTCTGAAACTACCAAGGACTACATAAAATCAACTTTTGTATTTTGTTTATGAAATTAAAATAGAGAAATAAAATAATTTTTGAACTATAATCTTCTATATTAGGTATTTACTTAGTTAAAGTGTTAACATACATGGAAAAATTTGTAAAGCAAAAGTAAATGCACTAAAATGTCCACACAGATCACCCACCATCTATGGACCGCAAGAACACAGTCTGTTTGCCAGAGTAGAGGCTTTGGGAGGAATGCAATATCCCAACCTTTTATCTTGAACGTCCAGCCTCCTAAACTATGTGAAATAAATTCATGTTGGTTAAGCCAAGTTATGTGGTTTAGTATGATAGCCTTAATTATAAAATAACAGCATTAAACATTTTTATGTAACATTATGGCTAATGTTATGAAAACTACTAAGGCAAAGTTCCCCCAAAATTCATATTAAAAGTAAAAAATATATAGCATATAAAATATATTTTTAAAAAAGAAAGATAATATAACTTCACATTCTCGATGTCTGAAAACCACTCTAAGTTTAAATATGCTTTAATATGGGAGTAAAGGGCCCAGTGTGATTTTTATAGGAAAGAATGACTTGGGATATGAGAAAATATTTTGTGATTTGGGGTTGAATAAGAAATGTAAACAGAAACATCAGAACATATTAAAAATAATATTAAATAAATCATTGCATGTTAGAACCTGGGGCAGAGTTAAAATAATACACATATGAAAACAAAGTGTAGCGTATGATTTCAATAGCAATTGAACAGTTGTTTAGGAAGCAATGGAACAGTTGTTTATGAAAACCAGATGAATATCTGGCACACTTATATATTAAAAAATAAATTATCACAAATCAAATTTAAAAAGACTAAAGAATATATTAATGTGTAGGAATGCATTAAAATAATTTTTCTAAAATTATGATTTTAGGCCTGGGTGTATAGGTCACTGGTAGTGTACAGCACTTAGCACCACAAAAATAAAAAGCAAATGAAAATAATAAAATTTTGATTTGGGGGAAATGGTAATACAAATAAACTGATAGTTTCTGCATGTTGGTAGAAGAAAATTGGATGATAAGCTGTATCTTTCAAATAAGAAACAAATGCAAATAATAAATTTTGATTTTGGAGGAAAATTATAATACAAATAAACTGATAGTTACTGCATGCTGGTAGAAGAAAATTAGAAGATAAGCTATATCTTTCAAATATGTTTGTAAAATATTTGGAAACCTAATCTCTAAAATTTGCTCCATAACAAGAATAGACTGATTTTTAGATAAAAAGTATGCCAAGCAGCATCTGTGTAGCAGTTGCCCTGGGCATTGTTCACTTGCTTTTTTGAGTCCATTGACACAAAACATCAGTGAACAGAAGGAAACAGTACTGGAAGAAGACAGGACTCTGATATCTGAACAAAGTGAAGCACAGTGAAAAAAAAAAAAAATAGGCAAAGATGGAGAACATGGTAAGCATGGAGAACAACTCAGAAGACCTGATTCATATGTTCTTGGAATATTCAGGAAAGTAGCATTGTGGCAGAAGAAATATTTGAATATACAACAACTAAGTATTTTCCAAAATATGTGAGTCAACAACTTACATATTGAATCAGTTCTACACATCTAATAGATACTAAACTAAACAAAAACTCTATTAGGACTAGTGTGGTAAGAATACATTAAAAAAAAAAAAAAAAAGAATACCAGAAGAAACATCTAAAGAGCAGCTAGCAGTAAAAGGAGGATTCTCATGAACACACAAGCAGTGAGATAAACTGTGATTTTTGTATAAGAAAGTCAATGTGATTCATCCAAATACCTGTAGGAACCCAAGTATAGTGAATAAGCTAATTGCATTTCTCTTTTCAGTGAGCAAGAAACTCACCATAGGAACATGTGTGACATTCCTTAAAAATACATTAGAAGGTTTAGCTGAGACTTTGGTTGAATAACACTCCCAGGAATCAGGCCCACACTCTGGCTTGGATGGATAAAGACTGGTTTATAATTGAATATTAGTAAATCTTATCTGGGAAGGGGACAGAGTAGTGCAGGGACAGAAGAAAAACTAGTAATGAAGGACAGCCACTCATTTTAGCCAGGAGAGAATTTTTTGTGATTTTGTGAATTGTAATATGACCTTGACTTGGTGTCTGCTTAGATACACTGATGAGATAAGGGATTCTCTTTGTGCCCCCTCACTATGCCTGCAGAGGTTCTTTTCTAACAGTAATGTTCTGTGGGGTGTTCACTCCCAGGAGGAGAATAGTGTGGTCAAGTGATGTCCCAGCCTGGCTTGATTCTCTGCACACAAAAGCCTTGCTGATTGTAAAGACAATTTCCTCCAAGTTGCATTGCTTTATCATTGACATTGGAACCTGTAAATGACTGGATAAGACCTTCAAATCATGGGAAAACCAAACTGAGAGCCAAGTAATGGAGACTCAGTGACGGTATCCTTCAATAAGAAGACAACTGAAGGTGTTCTGCAGTTTACGGGAGCTTGACAACTTGTCTCCACTGGAAGCTCTTGCAGCAAATGAAAAGGAACATCAGTCAAGCAAAAGAAACTCTCACAGAACTGCAGTCAATGATAAAAAAAACAAATGCATGTGATGTAAGAGATAACCCAGAATAATTTAACTATTTACCTTATAAAATAAAACATTAATGCTTGATGGTTTATATATGTATCATTAAATCCAAAGTGACAAAAAATGTGAGTAAACTATTCTTTGATTCTTTTACTTTCTGAGTATGATAATAGTTATGGTATCAGACACAGGACATATTAAGTGTTCCAATTAAAAAGACTTATACAAACATCATGTACATACATCTCTCAAAATCAGTATTATAGGAAAAAAACTATCTATGTAAAGGTACAGATAAATTACTAACAGAATGTTGCTTTCTTTATATTAAAATAGAATTATTTTTAAAAGCAGGAAGTGTGACTTGGACTGAAGAAGGACATTTCATGACCATGAATCAATCAACCATGGAAATATAGCAGTATTATAATTGTAGGCACATGGCAGAGCCTAAAACTTTATTTATAGACCTGCAATGATTTAAAGGAAACCAACATAAAAATAGTGTAAAAACAGGTGAAAATCAGTGACACACAGAAAATTGGAATCCTATTAAAAACTGTGAACAAGCCAAGAACTTACTTAGTGTGCATGTGACAGCACCATGTCTGTGCCCTCAACTGCACACATAGCAGTTAATAAAATGATGTAGGACATAATGTAAGATCACAAAGTGAGCTTCAGCAATATTAAGAACTTAAAATTGTAATAAATATATCTTTTAATATTATAGAATTAAGCTGGTAGTCAAGTATAATACCACGATTTTAAATATTCCACAGATATTTAATAATTAGCAGTGCAGTTAAGTACAAAACTTGAACCAAAGAAGGAAACAACGAAGTTAACAAATATGCTCAACAGAAGCATAAAAATATCCAAGATTGTGAAATTCATTTATAGTTTTGTATTAGAGAACATTTTAAGACTTAGTGCTTATTGTATAAGAAGAAAAAAATCAATGCATCAAATACTTTGCTGAAAGAAAAAATTTACGAAAATAACAGTTAAATTATAAAGCAACAATAATATATTCTAGAGATAATTAAATCAAAAGTCGATCCCTTGAAAAGACAAAGTTTAATAAAAAAGCTGGAAAAACAGATCAATAGGACCTTCAAAAATTGTACCTCTTCTTCCCTGTGTAAGTAACATAGAAAGTAATTTATTAATACCAATGGTGCGAAAATAAGAGGATTTCACTATAGGATTTATGTTTATCAAAAAAATAGAACGAGTGGTATGAACAGATTTATACTAAAATAACTAAAGTGAGAGATACAAAAGTCCTAGACCTTATAATACGGTCCATACTCACAAGAACTGTGCAGACAGAGGCGGCCGTGTGGGTCAGTTTTCCTTCTATGTAACAACATAACTGGCATAGTGTGTTTAAAGGCACATTTCACTCCAGTTTCCTTACACAAGAATCTGTCTGAAAGGCAGAAACATAGTGAGAGATAGGCTCAGCAGAGGAAAGCTGCCTATTCAGTGAAGGCCTATCAGCAGAGAGATAAGGAAAAGCCAGGGTAGAAGGGTTCCAACACCAGATGCATTTCACGAGGTCATCCCCATGACCTATCCAAACCTACTCTGAAATGTTCTTCGCCCATCACCGAGGCCTCCTGGGAACCAATCCAGGTAATGAGTGTGATTACTCAGCACAATGACAAGTGTGACTCCTATTAGAAATACAGGATGAATTTACCATTCATATGTCACGGTGTGTTATTTACCATATTAACAGAAGAAAAATAAGAGACAATAGAAGTTAAGCAAACAGGAAAATTATGTTTTGAAGGTAGAAAAAACTTTCATAAAATGATCATAATATCTCTATAAAATTTCATATTCTAGCAATAGACAAAACTTCCTATTATCAAGAACAACAAAAATGTTATAGTACAGATTATGTTAAATGAGGACAATTTAAAAGCTCAGATCAAAAATAACATCTTGATCCCCAGTATTACCAATGTTTTAAATTTCTCCTTGTTCTACATAGGATAGCCAAAGTAAAAAAAAATAAAATAAAATAAATGCATAATGAATTATAAAAGAGAAAGAAGTACTATGAATCATGCAGATATAAATGCAAAATACTTTAAAAATCTATAGTTGAATGATTAGTATGTATAAAGCAATTTTTAAAGCTCATTGGATGCTAGTAACACAATAATCAATGGTATATCTAAATAATAATTGTTAGTTAATAAAAGGTCCTACTACTGCCATAAATTGAAGAAAATATTATTTCTAGAAATGAATAAAATGATAATGAAGGTATTTATTTAATGGAATAATGTCAATTCCTTTACTGATATGTAGTTTATATAAATATATGTTGCTATATGTATGTATATGTATGATACATAGAAATATAGATATCAGTGGTAGTATTATGTATATGATATATATATAATATATATGTCAGCATTACTCAGTAATATAATGTTTCTGTTTTAAACTAATTTTAAAGATACATGTTAGATGTACATAATAATAGTATTCATCATATGGAATTTCTACCTTCACATGATACATCTTGATTCTTCTTTTTCCCATCTCCTTCCTTTCCCTTCAATCACTCTTCTCTCCATATGTACAAAAGCTTTGCTTCTATTTTTCCTTCTAGCCTTTTTTGTTTTTCTCATCCCTCTCTCCTCCCTAATTTTCCTTCTCATTTGAATATGTTCTTCCTATTTCAAAATATCTACTTAACATTTTGGTCCTTATTTACACTTTAAGTTTTTTATACCTGACTAGCCATACCTGACTAATCATGATATTTTTTAAATTATCTTTATTGTTACATTAAATATACACATCATGATTGCACTCCATAATGGGGATTTGTACCAGTATATGACACAACTTAATTCTCATTTTTTCCGATAGCCCCACCCACCCTACCACCCCCCATATATATAAAATTTGTTTCCTTACTTATTTGAATTTGTGTGATTGTCTGATTTATTTCTTAAGAGTGTGGTCTCAGAGTACATATATTTGTCTATAAATGTCTCAAGTTTATCCTTTTTTTGACTTATTTCACTCCATTGTGAAAAAAAATCATGCCTTTTATCTATTCATCTGGTTGAGACTAAAAATACCAAATTTATGGAAAGTCATGATGTAACTATTAGGTACAAATCCCCATTATGGAGAGCAATCATGATGCGTATATGTAATGTACAAATAAAGATTAACAAAAAAAACACCAACAACAAAATGTGTATGTTCAAAGCACTTCAAAAAAAAAAAAAGATGCAACTATTATTCCAAAAATTATCAAAGAATGCAAATGGTAATTTATATATAATTTATAGATGATTTGTAATTGAAACTGCTAAATGATATGTTTTTTGAATGACACATTTGAGGAAATTTGACACTGTATAGTACAATTGAATAAGAACATTTTTAGTAATTTCTTACTGACTGTACTATAGATAAGTGACACTTCATGAAATTAAAAATTTTAGAAAAAACAAGGTCAAATGGGACCTGAAAAAAATAAGAATTAAGATGTAGCATGTACACGCAGAATTTCTCTATGATTAATTTGATCATAATGTATTCCTAGAATTTAACATTAAACTCAATTTGTTAAAGAAAAATGTTTGAAAAAGAAAACTTGTTTTCATTTCAGAGATTTAACAGAAATTTGGTGTGTGTGTGTGTGTGTGTGTGTGTGTGTCTGTGTGTTAGTCAGGAGAGGAATTTCAATGAGAATGTTATGGGTCAAATCAAGTTCTAAATGTCCTGATTAAAGGAAGCTGGGTCAATTATTTACTCTATCAATAAAAACTTCACCATTGGATAGGGAAAAACCTCAGACAACCTGAGAGTTGTATATGGTCTGTAGTAGTTGTTTCTCATCAGAGAAGTAGTATGCTTATATTGTGAAATACACAGAAAAGCTGTTTTATAAGATGTCTACTTTTCTCTAATAAAAGTTTATGAAAGATAAAATAATATTTTCATCATAAGATGTTCACTAGAATGAACTATGATGGTGAGCATCTCTACAAATTAATGGGGTTTAAAATAAAAAGTAGAATATAATAGGTTGCTTATTTGCAGTGTGTCACTGGCAATTTCAAATTCCCACAATGTTTGAATGATAGCTAATGTGATTGACAGAACTAATAGAATCTTTTAGTTATTATATGAATTATCCATTTATAAGGGAATATAGGAGGACAATATTATCAATAATAAATATTATGTGCTGGGTAAATAATATGTCCACAATCCCCAATAATCATCAATAGACAACTTTAAAATCAATTATTTTATATTTATAATATTACATTATAAAGAAGTGTATGCCATACATACTGATAAAGAACCATATTGAAATCAGAGGTAAATGAAGGTAACTGTGGTTGGATACTTGAAAACAGAGAGGTCATTTCAGTCCAAAGTTTGTGTATATGCCTACTGGCCTTCTTTCTGAATGACATATAAACACTACTGTGGAAATTTTCTAGGGGAAAAATTCTTCCAACCATTATTAAAATATGTGGGAAAATTAGCAGAATGTCATTGAAGAGCCTCCTGAGTGGTTGATCATAGAACATTCATGGAACATTAGACACAGAGTTGGACCTGTTAATTAAGAATTTGCATGTCTCTGTTCATAAGTGATTCTGCAAACATTTGACAGGAGAAGAAAGCACTAGCTTTTGGGGAAAATTGAGTTTATCATTATTGAGACATTCTTCAATTCCTTGAAGTCATACTGGCTACATTATCATAAATCCCAGTTCTTATCAGGCTTTAACAATTTATACAATACTATTCATGGAAAAATCAATAATCTCTCTTGTCACTGGATATGGTATACTGTCACTGGTGTACCATAACCACTAGTCCCTTTATGAACCATTATCTTTGACTTTCAACTATCTCTAACTTCTCACTTCCAATTTTTCCACAAGCATGGTTATACGTCTTATACATTGTTGTTCAGTCTTAAATATCCTTTATTCACTGAATGCTTCATTTTAATTTAGTATTAAAATGTCATATTTAAAATGAATTATATATTTTATATCATTTCTTATATGTGATCCTAAAAATGTGAAGAGCCTTTGTCTTTTTTTGAATGGCTCAAGCCTTCTTCCTGTTTCAATTATTTTTAAGTATTTTATATCATTTAATAGTTTAAAAATTTTTCAGAATAAATATACATGACTTCATTAAAGTAGGTTTCAAAATCTGGTTTGTTTAAAAATTTGAAGGTGAAAGGGGACAATGTTGAGATTGTAACAAAAAAGTAAGGAAACAAATTTTATATATATGGGAGGGTGGTAGGGTGGGTGGGGCTATGGGAAAAAATGAGAATTAAGTTGTGTCTTATACTGGTACAAATCCCCATTATGGAGTGCAATCATGATGTGTATATTTAATGTAACAATAAAGATAATTTAAAAAAATTTGAAAGTGCAATCGGTAATATTTATAATATTATTTCAAATTCCTCACAACTTAAATTTTAAGGTATTTTTCTAATCTGTCACAAATATAATCAGCATAATTAACAATACTAAGAAAAATAATGATTAATATTTTATATTAACATTTACTCTCTCAGGACCTATTTTAAGGCTGTATTTTAAACTATCTCTGATCACTTTTTTTAAGAACACATATTATTCCTAAAATGTAGGAGATAAGAGAGATAGGAATCAGAACATTGAAAAGGAAGTGACTGGCCCAAATTATCTTACTTGGAACGTACTGACTGCAGTCAGCATCTGACCCCCAGCGGCCTAATTGAGATGTCTCCTCTAAGCGTAGGTCACATCCCTAGTTCAACTAGAAGAGTATTTCTGCTAAAGAAAAATGGGAAAGGCCTACTGGATCACAGAAAGAAGAAAAATTAAAAGAAGGGGATGTGTGGTCCAGGGGCACAGTCACTGTGAAAGCGAATGCAACACACTGAATGGGACCAACAGATCCAATGACATCGAAGATTAGACAAGAAAATGAGTGCAGGCAGTTCACTGACTGTCCCCTTTCTGTTAGACATATTCTCTACTGGTCCTGCTTTCATTCGATTTAGAAAAAGAAAAGTAGACGAGGAAGATCGTCATTTCCACAAATCAAAGCAGTGACCGTAAGACCAATATATTTCAGTAGGAACAGGATGAATAGAGCTAACAAAAACTGGGATAAATAAAGCATTCATTCAAAGAAGTACATGCTGGACTGCCCGAAGGGAAAGAATGTCCTAGCAGACAAATTGACCGAATATAAGGCAAAGAAAGGGAGACGATGGCCTGGGGTAGAAAATGAAGCTTGTTTCCCTTTGCAGACCATAGAGAGGAGCAAAAACAAATAAATTGGGAAATGGTGAGAATCAAAAGAGAACCAAAGAAGTAGGCAAAAGGATCCAATGGGCATTTTAAGAGGGAAAGAACAATTGATAATAAATTTGAAGATCCAAATGAAAGCAGATTTCAATAGTGCAAAATGATTCATAAGTAATTTGTTTGGAAAATTTGAAATAATTCCACCAGCTGGTGTACTTTCTTTAGAACAACCTACATACCACATTGAACTTATCCTGAGTGATAAATAAAGACATCCTCAGTATGATACCTGGTACTCTGCAATAGAAGCTTAATTCTGAAATATTTTAGTTGTTTAAATGCATATAACCTAACATTTATCATTTTGTGTATGTTCAATGCACTGCCACAAGCTACAGTCACAGTGTGGTACAGCCATCCTCACGTGTTCATCTTCAGAACATTTTCTTACAAATGCTAATCTTTGGAAGGTACAAAGTTCACTTTTAAAAAATATGCACAATCAAACATATGTATGATTTGAAGACTTTAAAATAAACAAGAAAAATTTTAGCTGGACTAGATTTATCTGTTTTTTTTTTTTTCTTTTCTTTTCTCGCAGATAAATAAAACTGACTTAATTACTTTCAGATTTTCTTAAATAAATATTTCATGAAGAATTTGATGTAAGAATCAGAGAATCATCCAAATATTTAGAGTAAGAAAAAAGCCATGATTTTTGAAATTTATAATTAAGGTATGAAATTCTGAAGAGCTATGGTAAAAAATCAATGTTACAGTGTATCAATAAAAGCCTAAAAATATTCATCCTGTCTCTGTCAATTGTTGAATTACTTCAAATGAATAAAATGTTAATGAAGTAACTGAAGCATTTGTCTCTTACAATTTTCTAAGGACATTAAGGGGAATATTATGACTCTGAATTAACTATGAATGATATAATGATTTTCTCTGTTCCTAAGGCTTCATCTGACCATCCTAAAAATGATCATTTCCAACTTTCTGATTTGGTGAAGTTCAGGGTAAGTCAAGAGAACTTAAACACACCTTTATATTTTGTCTGAATTCATCCAATATTGTCTTTCTGAAATTTATCATGTTAGTTAGTTTTTGAAAAACTAATATACGTAAATTAAAGTGTAAGAGCAGATTTTTTTTCCCAGAATAGCAACACAAACCTGTAGGAGTCATATTTCCTGATTTTCCAAATTATTACAAAGATACACTCTTAAAAAAACAGTATGGTTTTAGCATAATGTACATGTAGAAAAATGAAATAGACTCGAAAAATAAACAAGTACAATTATGGTACATTGGTTTACTTCTAGTCTTTATTGTGATAAAATGTACAGAACACAAAATTTACTATTTTAAGCATTTTTTATTGTATTAAAGACAATTATATATCATTTAATCACAAGGAAATTTCTGAGAAATGTATACTTGGTGATTTTGATGTCATGCAGCAGGTTTCATAAATATCAGAAATATGTCTGGTAAGTAATTTTGCTCTACACAAAGCGTATTGAGAATTCCCAAAAGAAATGCTTCAGCAGCTTTCATGTCATTCCTCACACACTGGGTATGCACTTTCACACTGCTCAGTCAGTATTGATTCCTAACCTGTGTAATCCCCTCAGCATCCACAGTACAATACAATTCAACATCCTATTCCACGTCACCCGCCTTTTCTCTTTGGTCATAATCATCAGGGTGCTGATGCAGCTATACTCTCTATATATCCTCAGGGTAGGCTTTTAAAAAAATTCTCCCGGGCCAGAGAGTTACCTCAGTGGTTCCAGTGCCTGTCTAGCAAGCACAAGGACCCGGGTTTGATGCCTGGTAACCACATACCATACTGGGTGTGGAGACTCACGCCCAGCAGCAACCAGTACCACATATCACAGTGCCGGGCATGGTGGCTCACGCCTGTAATCCCAGCGCTGAGGAGGCTGAGGCAGGAGAATTGCTGTGATGTGAGTTTGAGGCTGAGCTCATTTTCTTTGAGGCCAGCCTGAACCACAAAGTGAGACCCTGTCTCAAAAAAAAAAAAAAAAAAAAAAAAAAAGAATTTCCTTTCCTGACAGAGGATTTGACTTTAATAATGTAACTATTGTGGACTTTATGGAAAAACACACATTTGAAGGATAAAGTTAATCGTCCTGCATAGGGCTTCTACTTTAGGGTTAGCCAACAGCAGTTACTTCACACCCAAACTTGACATGTGAGACTCCTGCTTTTGAGTTTATAAATACAAGAGTCTCCCTTCCTCTGACATTTCTACCCATTGAAAAAACATAACAATTGTGCAAAAAATAATATAAGAAATAACTATTTTACCTTAGTATTAAAATATAATAATACTAATCAATTATTTTTTGCCATAATGCATTAATATAAAAATCAGTGTACTGGGTTGAAAATAACATGTTGCTAGTTTAGCAACATAGAAGAAGAAAAAAGGAAAGATTCTTATTATTTGAGAAAGCAACGGAAGCCATGGTCCACTATCTGTATTATAAATAGTAGGACTAACCTGATACTAATACACCAAAGAGAAGAACTAGATTAAAATTAAGAAACAATTATAACAATTTATGAAAAAGCAGCACAAGGCCAAGTTGTACATGGATTAAGCATAACTATATATTTCAAGAATGATAGGCGAAGGCTAAAAAATTAAAAAATAATAATGTATTGAAACATGCAGGAAAATACAGATATTAACCATTAGAATAAAATTAAAATTGTGTTACTGATTTTTTGATCAGTTGTATAAAATGCAACAAAAACTATCAAAATACGCACAAATGTCTAACTAAATAAGTTAATGTTTACTAAATAAAGTATAATAAACTTATAGAAAAATGTGCTTATATACAAGTGAAAAGATAGGTCTTAAACATTCTTACACTGCTTTATAAAGAGTTACTGATAAGTGTTAAAATTTGTGTGTGTGTGTGTGTGTATATATATATATATATATATATATATATATATATTCTACAAAATAATGTATTTTCATGAAAAATTTACCTAAATTGAAAGATAAAGAAAAAAAGAGTACAAATAATTATGTGTAAAACATTAAAAATAATAATTAGTATATAACAGCAAATAATATTATGACTGTCATAGAAATGATTTTGACTTTTATGTTTTTCCTACATAGGATTCAAGTGAATCTACATTGTGTGAAACAGACCAATGTAAGAGATATCAGTGTGTGTGTGTGTGTGTGTGTGTGTGTGTGTGTGTGTGTATGTGTAAATGGCAAGATTCATTCTACTAGTTGCTTTTTAAAGTGAATTTTATTGAATTTCACATCTGTTAAGGCATCTGTATCCTCAGGCTGGTAATCTGGATTTACAGACTTGAAGTTAGAAAATTTCTTTCTTATTTTAATGGCATCATCATCATTAATAATCTTGTAAGGAGAGATTTAAATTTATTATTTTTCAAGACGACATATGTTCTCATACATATATTCAAAAGCAACTACTTTATTAAACTTCAGCTTTTGTATTAAGGAAATTGTTATTTGAAATTCTTGTCATAATGTGGAAATTCTTTTGTGCAGTACAGCTGTTCAAATGTCAACTACATTTTCATAAGTCTTTGTAATTTCTATAAAATAAAGTTATGCTTCATTATGGGTATTTTAATAGAAAACATCCTGTAAAAAACAATTGAAAAGGCATTGTCATGCTTACAAAAAATGTACTTCTAAAGTTCTTCTAAATTTTCAAATTTGATCTTTTAAAATAACCAAGAAAACAGAAAATAAAGAATATGATTTGCTCTTTTTCAATCTTTTTTGCTCTTACCATAGTTTAAAATATGAAAAATCTTAATTTAAATGAAATTTGTCTTACATTTTATGCAGAATATAATGGTATATGTTCATTTTCTTAACTTTGTAACTGAACGTTTTTCATTCTACATTAATTTTAAAAGGCAACGTATAATATAAACAAAAAGTACAATAATTACATAAGAATACATGATATCCTATGTATTTTAAAAACAATTTATTTAAATTTGGCATTCACTAGATAGATTTTATATTTTTAAATAATGTTTTAAAACATACTATATATTTTAATTTCCAGTGTTATTTTCTTTTAAAAGTGATATTCATTATGACAAATATTTTTAACTGTAATATATCACTCACTGCTTCTGCATTATAACTAGGATTAAACAGTTTTAAAGTAAAGGAAACAATCTCTCTATCTTAAAGATAAAATGAAGCAGGGCCGGGGAGTTAGCTCAGTGGTTCTGGCGCCTGTCTCGCAAGCGCAAGGGTCCGGGTTCGATTCCCCGGTAACCACAGAACAATAATGGGTGTGGAGACCCACACCCAGCAGCAACCAGTACCACATACCACAGTGCCGGGCGTGGTGGCTCACGCCTGTCATCCCAGCACTCGGGAGGCAGAGGCAGGAGGATTGTGATGTGAGTTTGAGGCTGAGCTCAGGGACAGCGTGAACCACAAAGCGAGACCCTGTCTCAAAAAACCTAAAAAAAAAACCTAAAAAAAAAAAAAAGATACAATGAAGCAAACATACCTATATATTTATCATAGAAAATATAAATCAGTATACTTTATTAGGTTATAACTTAATATATTTTGAATAAAAGTAGGAAATGATCTCCTTATCTAAGGACAAATTGGAACAAACTAATATTTATATATTCATCAGAGAATATATAAATCAGTATAAATTATTGTTATAAATTATTACTCTTGGAAATTAAGTAAACTCTGTGATGTACAGAGAGCCTTCACACTCACTATTATATTTTTATCAGAGATCTCAGTAACTTACTGTAGTAAAGATCTTTTGAAAATAAAAGATTATAGATTTTATATAATAATCCATACTTTCATTTATATTCATTTTTATATTATCATCTTTAATTTTGCTCACCAACTAATTGTGTTAATTTTTACAGCATTTTGCATATAGGGTCGATATATCCAATAATTACATTGGATAATAAAATATTGAAATATTAAAATCTAGTGGACATAACTATATCTAGGTTTACTAAAATTATATTGCTCAACATATTAAATTATCCAAAAAGTTACAGATTAAAATATTGCACAGCTGAGATTCTTATGGCTTATCAAATTTACTCATCTATCTTTGGTTTAAATTGTTGTTTGATTCCAATGGATAACAAGGTGTCTAGAAGTAGGAAAATTGAAAGGAGTGAAAATGTCTCACAAGGTAAAGAGATAATTTTGAAAAGGAAGGGTAGTAAGTAGTGACCTGAAGTCAATATATTTTGAATTGAAGCAATGAAATGCTTTGCTCTGTGGAATCAAATATCAATTGAATGTACAAAAATTTACGTGTTCTGACCATTGGGCATGTGTCTGTTAAATGAACTAGTCCATTTTGCACTAATATAAGAAATAAGTATGAGATTCAGAGCCAAATTAAAGGTAATAACACACGCAAATTAATCTGTTAATATTCTCTTTTCAGAGAGTTGATAAAATTGGACTCATTAGTTTGGTGTTTCTTGTCTAGTAAGATAATAATCCATTCTTTATACAATTTCGTAAGGGTAATAATTAAATTTTAGTGGATTGAAGGATTCACCAAATTATCATTCAAAATAATGGAAAACAGAGTCACTGAAGAGTAATATTTGTATATTTCTTACTGATTGGAGTAAGATATAAAAGTAGTAAAAAGATTTATGAGTGATGAAAATTAGTTCATACAAATATTTTTAATATTACAGTTAGATGTATCCAATTGTTTGAATACTAAATCCATAAAAACACAGATGAAAAACTTTGTGTTTTGAAAAAATGCTTTATAAAATACCAACTGAAAGATTGATTACACTTAATATTTATTGAGTTTTATAAAAATATACATATAGAATCTCATAATTTTGATATTCTACTTAACTCTGGTACTCCTTGAAATTTTGCCACTCCCTCCAATTTAAAATATACTGAAAAGGTGAAATAATAACTTTATTTTGGGGCACATTATTATAAAGTTCTATTTAGCTTCTCATACATTGAAACTGAACAATTACCATATACATGTATATGATTTACAAAGTATGTACTGGATTCAAAGCTTATAATACAAATTGATTCACAGATTTTGTAAGCATATGAGCATATTAAACACTAAGGAAATTAGAAAATTTGTGTGAGAGAAAATGTGGGGAAAACATTTCTGTCAAGACATAATAAAAGTAATTCTAGCTAAGACATTTATCCATATATTTTAAATATTAAGAAGCTTCTTTGTTTGATCATAATAACATTGAGTAGGAAACTTAACATTATTGTCATTAGCTCACAGTACTCTGGTGATTTCTGTAGGTATTTATTATAGTAAAAGCTAGAAATCCTGCTGCTGATGTTGGTGTTGAATTTAATATCAGTGTGTATCTTTCTATCAATCAGTGAATTTTAGGATTTTAAAGGGGTTCTAATTATCTCTCACACATGAGTTTGCCATCTTTTTCTATCAATAAATTCAACTTTGTTAGTAAATGGTTGTATTCTCACAATTACCCAGTCTTTGAGAATTTTAAGTATTGTTCTTATTCTATTTATATCAATTATTTTGTCTTTCCTCTATTTTTCAACATTAAATGTTCATATAATTATGTAGAAATAATTCATGCTGCATATTGTTTGAAATAGTGCAAACAGTTTGAAACATTTTCTCCTGCTCACATACCTAGAAAATATTGATTTATTCATAGTGTAAAATACAAAATTCCCTTAATAGTCAAGTCTACTTATTTTAAAATTCTATATTTTCTTCTCTTGTTTGTTAAAAATTATATATTTTTACAAATATTAGAAATCTGATTTTTATAACTACTCATGACTTAAGAAGGTTGTGATCTGAATATATTTGTTTTACTATGTTCTACTTCTAACACTTTCAATAATTAAACTTAAATTATTTAATTATAAATGGAAATATATTTTTAAATATTAGGAAGTATTTCTGAATCTAGAGCATACAAAGTGTTTTAAATAATATGTATTGTGTTAGTTTTCTAAGTATGTGTTTATGTGATGACACATTTATGTTTTTAATTCCTTTTATTTTTATACATGATACATTAGGATCATCATAATCTTATTTATTCATCAATTATTTATTGACTAACAGTGGATCAGTTTTCTCAGTCTAAGGATCACTTCAACATAAACAAAAAACCTTGTTGTGTTCAAAATTTTACAATGAAGTTTGTGATACTTAATTCTTGATATCCAATTTCATTTTTATTGCTATTTTATTCATATTTATTATGTTACTATTATCACCATCAAGAATCAGTTAAGATTTTTACTCATGTATTCCAAGTAATTTTATTTTAATTTATAATTGTATTCATATTTCATATATCACCTTTCATAAGAAATGATTTTAAAATGTGTTCCAAAAAAATCTCACATTTTGGAACTTATGCAAGGAACAATCTCATTGCATGTACGCCAAAAATTAATAATGGTGAAGAATTACGCACAGCCAGCAAAACCAACAATATTAATGTGCTGATTCTAAGATTTGCAAAAAAAATGCAAATACTGCAGTTTTCATTGCACATAGTTTAAAGGGATAAAATTCAACAAAAGACAATGGTATATTTTTAATGGTAGAACTAGAAGGCTTAAATAATTTTTATAGAAAAAAATTGATTACAAAAAATATAGTCTCCAAACCTCATTTCCTTCAAGAAGTTCCATATTTTCCAAATCTATTTGATACAATAAAAAACATGTGCATGTATGCATTCATGTATTTGTAGGACTTTAATGTTCACATTATTTACAAATATTGGTAAATTTATGAAGAGAAACATAAAAATTTTAACCATTCATTTTATAATTTACTCCTTACTGATTATTATTCAATTTAAATTTATTTATGTAACAAATTAATAATGAAACTAAGTCCAATTTATAATGCATAATGTAATTATATCAAACCTTTTGAAAAAATTTTTAAAGTAATGTTTCTGAAAAACAATCCCTCAAATGCCTATACTAGATTTCAAGATTAGGATAATAGGTACTAGATAGTGTAATAAAATATAGACTTGACTTGAACTAAAGAAAGAAGGTTAGTATTAAAAAGAGAAACTGTTCAGCTTTATTTTTAGAATTAGACAAGTGCTTTCTAAGAAGTCAGTACATGCATAATGTTGAACATAACAAAGTTCATTAACATAAATGGTAAAGAAAGGCCAAAACTAAATCCATGATAGGCCAAAGTACACCATACCTCATGGTTTAAAACTAAAAAGTTCATATGTCTGATAGAAAAAGAACCAGTATCATAAAGATGACTGATAGAATTAAAATATTCTAGGTATAAAAAGGACCATGAAAACCTCAAATTGCATAACAAAGGCCATTCTAACAAAGGTACAGAGATCCTGTCAGTTTGAAACAGATCTCAGTGGCCCCAAGTACACTTGAAATTGTGCAAGTCTCTGTTGTCGTTTTTCTTTAGTCTTCACTGTTCCACTTGTTAGGCAGTCAGAGGATTTATTGGCACCTGATATATTCCAAGGCAGTGTTCACAGATTGAGGACAGTAAAGATAGTAAAGATGTTATCTTCACATAGACACATAGCTTTAATAAAATTGTATTACTTATTAAAGGCTAATCCGTTATTTGTATTTCATTAGACAAATTTATGGTATATGGGAGGTCTTCTGTTTTGTTAGTTTTAAACATTTAGATAAACCAAGAGTAGTCTAATTAAGACAATTTTGCATAAAAACAAATTTAAGAATTTTACAGTGAATCTAAGATGTTCATGACAGTGTGATACTCAGTTGAGACATGAATGAATTTGTAAACCAATGAAATGAAGAGGTGAGCTCATTCAAAAACCCACACAAAGATGGCACTGAAATTTTGGCCAAGATACTGGTGGATTTTAATGGTGAAAGGGTAATCACAGCAAATTGTAATGATATAATTTGTTATGATGTTAAAATGTAAAGATAAAATTAATAATTTATTACTATATTTAAGTGACACATTTTATTATAGTTAAACATGAGTATATTTTAAATAACAAAATAGAAGATGGATGACATTAGAACAGGGATATAATTTTTCTGCAAATGGGAAGAGCTGAGCATATGAAGAGAAAAGGGGAGGAGGGGAAGAATAAATTTTTAAGAGGTTTATGTGTATTTTCATGAGATAAATATAATAATTAAACATCACAAGTTTATTCTAATAAAACAGAAATAAATACTTCATAATTTCTTAATCATATAATAACTCAAAAATAACTAAATATCAAAACATGAAATTATGAAATTTTAGGGAAAATCATGTAAATTGAGGCTGAGATTTTATAAAAAAATTAAAATCTAATCATTTTTAAAAAACAAAAGATAAATTGATTCCACGAAGTGTATATAAAAACAATATTAATGATGAAAAGTTGCTTAGTGAAAAAGTCAAATTAAACAGTTAAAATTTAAACAGTTAAAATGCCAGGTCAAAACTTGAGAAAAATATTGATAAATTATATGTCTAAAGAAGTACATGTAATCAGAATAAATGGAATTCTGGATTGTTATAAATTTACTTAATAAAAAATTGAGGAAATCACTAAGTATTTGCTTTTTTAACTATTCATAATCTGCGACTGGCTTCATCCAAATGAGTCTTGAATATTATTTCAAATTAAATAACAATTCAAATGATTTCAATAATTTTTGAAAATTTTTTTCAGAATTTTCTTTCTTTTTCTTTTTCTTTTCTTTCTTTCTTTTTTTTTTTAAGACAGGGCCCTACTTTTGTAGTTCAGACTGGCCCTGAGCTCACTATTTAGCTCTGGCAAGCCTCAAACTCACAGTAATCCTCCTGCCTTTTCCTCCTGAATGCTGAGATTATAGGCATGAACTATCACATCCAGTTTTTATTTGTTTTTTCAGAATTTTCTGAAATTGATCTTAAATTAAAAGTTACAGTTTGAGCCATTTTAATATATTTTCAAATTATGAAAAATATATATGTAAATGGCAGCAGCCCATGGATGTTGTAACTAAATGGAGGCAGCCTAAGAGAAATATTCAAAATGACATTGACCTCAGATTTTTTTTCAAAGTGACAGCCTTGAGTTGGATGCCTACGGAAGTTGTTACACAATGGCAGCTTATGTTAGTTGTTCCAAAGTACTGGTAGCCTAGGACAGTTGTTCCAAAGGGGCAACATAGGAAGTTGCTCAAAATGGTAATGTTCTACGGAAGTTGTTTCAAAATAGCAATCTAGAGAAGCTGTTCAAAATGGAAGTATCTTAGAAAAATCATTCCAAAATGGCAGCCTAGGAAAGTTATTCCAAAATGGCAGAAACCAGCAAAGTTGTTTCAAAATTGTAGCCTAAGAACGTAGTTCAAAATGCCGTCGTACTAGAGAAGCTGTTTCAAAATAGCATATTAGGGATATTGTTCAAACTGATGGTGTCCTGCAGAAGTTCCTCCTAAATGGCAGCCCAGGGAAGTTGTTCAAAATATTGGCAGTGTAGGGAAGTTTTTCAAACTGGGAATGTTATAGCAAAATGATGGTGGCCTGAGGAATTTATCCAAAATGGCAGCCGTGTAGGGAAGTTGTCTCGAAATGGCAGCTTACAGAATTTGTTCAAAATGCTATCATGCAAGAGAAGCTGTTCAAAAAATGATACCTTAGGGAATTTATTCGAAATGATGGTGTCCTAGAGAAATCATTCCAAAATGGCAGCATAAGAAAGTTATTCCAAATTTACAACGCCTAATGAAGTTGTTTCAAAATGGCAGCCTAGATAATTACATTAAAATGGAGTCCTCCTAAGAAAGTGGTTACAAAATGACAACTTAGGTAAGTTATTCCAAATGATGGCAGCCTAGGAATTGTTCAAAATGACAATAGCCTATGGAAGTTGTTCCAAAATGGCAGCCTAGGGATGTTGTTCAAAATGGGAGCAACCTACAAAATTGTTCCAAGATGGTGGCATCCAATATACGTTGTTGCAAAATGGTAGCCTAGAAAAGTTCAAAAATGATAGTGGCCTAAGAAAGTTGTTCAAAAATGGTTGCAGAGGGAAATCATTCAAAATGTTTGATTCTGGGCCGGGGATATAGCTCAGTGGTTCTGGTGCCTGTCTTGCAAGCGGAAGGGCCCGGGTTCGATCCCCGGTAACCACATAACAATACTGGGCGTGGAGACTCACCCCAGCAGCAACCAGTACCACATACCACAGTGCCAGGTGTGGTGGCTCACGCCTGTAATCCCAGCACTCGGGAGGCAGAGGCAGGAGGATTGCTGTGATGTGAGTTGGAAGCTGAGCTCAGGGCCAGCCTCAACCACAAAAAACGAGACCCTGTCTCAAAAAAAAAAAAAAAAAAAAAAAAAAATGGTTTGCATTCTAAGTAAATCATTTCAAGACACCAGCCTAGGGATGTTGTTCCAAATGGCAGCTTGAGGAAGTTGTTCAAAATGGTAGAAACTCAAGAAAGTTGTTTGAAAATGAGAGCATCCTAGGGAAATTGTTCTAAAATGGCAGCCTAGGAAAGTTGTTTGACACTGTGGCTTCCTAGAGAAATCATTCTAAAATGGCAGCCCAGGGATACTGTTCAAAGGGCAGCAATTTAGGGAAGTTATTCTAAAATAGCAGCGTAGGAAAATAGTTCCAAAATGACAGTGGCCTAAGAAGTTGTTCCAAAATGGTAGCCTAAGGATATTGTCCAAAATGGGAGTATCCTAAGGAAGCTGTTGAAAATGGCTACAGCCTAAGGAAGTTGTTCCAAAATGGTCACCGAAAAAAGTTGTTCTAAAATTTCAATCTAGCAGTGTTGCTCAAAACGGTGGTATCCCTTGTAAATTGTTCCAAAATAGCAGCCTAGAGAATTTTCCTCAAAATTACAGCTTAGGTTAATTATTCCAAAGAGGCAATGTCTCAAGGCATTTATTCCAAAATGGCAGCTTATGTTATTGTTCCAAAATTAAGACAACCTAGGGAAGTTATTCTAAAATGATAGCCTAAGGAAGTTGTTTTAAAATGTTGGCAACCTAAGGAAGTTTTTCCAAAATTATAGGCTAGTGAAGCTGTTTCAAAAAACAGACATAAGTTAATTGCTCTAAAATGACAACACCTTAAGAAGTTGTTCAAAATGGAGGTGGCCTAGAGAAGCTGTTACAAAATGGAGGCAGGGTAGGAAAATTGTTGGATTTGGCACACAGGCACTGGACCTACAGCTAACACAATGGAAAGACTGGCTAATACTACTCTCATTGACAGTTGAGCTGGGTATCATGTATATTGCACATACATAATTTAAATTTGTAGGATCAGAAGGCTTTCATCTACATTTCAAAAGAAGGCCTGGGAGGCCAGGAAGTGTGCTCCTGAGAGAGAGTGAGTGGAGCTCAGAGTGTGAGGCCAAAAGTACAGTGGAGGCTCTAGAAGTTTGGAGAAGCCAGGATCCTGCATACAACATGCAAGGAAGGAGTAAAACCTGATAAAGAGAGAAGCCACAGGAGCTATCGCCACAAGATATGCCACAGGGTTGGAGCCACCCAAACCAATGGAGTTCATAGTTTGACACAGATTACCAGAGTTTCTGGAAGTGAAACTGTGGTGTTTAATGTTTGCCCTGCTGGATTTTGGCCTTGTCTTGGTCCCATTAACTTTGATCCCATTGTCTGTAAGTTATGGAATGGAAATGTCTAGCTTGTGCCTTTGAATGTTGGAGATGTTTTCATTTCATTTATATAAGGGGCTCACAGGTAAGTTTACCTTAAATCTAAGAAACTTGGGACTTGGAGTATTCAGCAGTGCTGAAATTGTTTTGACTTGGCAACTCTTAGAGATGAACTAAATGCTTTTTTACATTAGGGGATATGTATGAGTCTTGGGGGGGGGCAAGTGCAGAATGTCATGGTTCGTGTTCAGATGTTCCCCCAAGCCTTATGCACACGAAGTAGAAATTACTATTTCAGGGATAGCTGAATCTTGAATGCGTAATGGTAAGGATAAGGGCCTGTGATTTCTAAATCTCTGCATGAGAGTGACAAGTATGGCACCACCATAATCCTGGTAGTCTACATAAGATACAAGGTGCAAAAAGATGCTTGTAAACTCTTGTTACATTTGATGCCTTCTGTCGGCTTGTTTGCCATCCCTGGCTTGCAACCAGTGAACTACAGACTCAGACCTCTATGAACTGTAAGCTAAATAAATCTTTGACATTTATATAGAGAGACATATAATATTATTAATCAATATTGTTTGAAAAAGTATTACTTGAGTTTTATGGGGCCATTGATAAAGTAAGATCTCAAGGAAGAGTAGGTACTAGTTCATTTGGTAATACATACATACATATATATATATATATATATATATATATATATATATATATATATATGGTGGAAATTAACAACTTCTCTTTTATTCAACTGCTGTTTTGTTTCTTTTGAAATAATTGTCTTTTTCTTCTTAGACCATGTTTTCACAACTGGAACATTAAGGAAGGTTTAGAAATTCTATGAGAGATTTGTCCATGGTTGATAAAGAAAATATCTTAAAGGTATAGAAAATTAATGTCTGTATAGAAAATTAATGTCTGTACCAAACTCAGTTTCTAGATATGAACATATTGATAGAATTTTGTCATTTACTGTTCATTTAATTGTAAAAACACATATTTTAACCTTTATCATTTTTTGTTTGAGTAGATATTATGTATGGTATAGATATACTGAATGTTTAAAGAGACAAAATTTATTTTGCAGCATTTTGTGTTCATTTTAATTTTTTTTCAAGACGCTCTTTGCCAGAAGTATGATCTTATTTTCAAAAGATTCTTGTGGATATATTAAGTTTCTATAAAAATAAAGTATTAACTAATACATAAAAGGTATGAATCCAATTAGTATTTGAAAAAAAATGCTGCTTTTCCTCTACATTTCAAAATGTCCATGTCATGTTTGAATTTTATGTGTAATATTTATCCATGCTATTATAAGTAAAACAAAATTATGCTTATATGCCAGCCACATGAAAAACTCCACTCAGTGTTTTATAAATAATATATAACCAGTGGTAGACAAGGCTGTAAGATGACTAATGATATTGCTCTAGCACTATCTTGTTTTTAGTGGAAAAACATTTTGAGTCCACACATTGAGAGACAGGTACCCAGTGCTTCTGTGTTGCTTCTTATCCAATCTTGACAGTTAAATACATGAATAGTATTGTTGTATTTTGTCACTGTCAGTCCTCTCCAGAATTAAATTTTATATGAACACTTTATAATACTCATATAAGTGATCAGTATATTGAATGATGTGAAATTATTGGTATGGAAACTACTGATATAATTTGAAGCAAAGTACATAAAACAAAATTTACACTGATATTTTAATCATATTCTTTCCATTGATATAATTATATCCTAAAGAAGTTAAAAATATATGGATGTGTGTGTGTAGAATTGAATAGTTTTTGAGAAAAAAATATATGATTAAGTTAAGCATTAATAATTTCTAAGATAAATTCAGAACAAAAATATAATGTCAATCTTACATTTGTGAATAAGTATTTACTTTTAAAAATAAATCTCTCTTGGGTCGGGGAGTTAGCTCAGTGGCTCCGGCGCCTGTCTTGCAAGCGCAAAGGCCCGGGTTAGATTCCCCGGTAACCACATAACAATACTGCGTGTGGAGACTCACACCCAGCAGCAACCAGTACCACATACCACAGTGCCAGGCGTGGTGGCTCACGCCTGTAATCCCAGCACTCGGGAGGCAGAGGCAGGAGGAGTGTGATGTGAGTTTGAGGCTGAGCTCAGGGCCAGCCTGAACCACAAAGCGAGACCCTGTCTCCAAAAACCTAAAAAAAAAAAATCTCTCTTTTCCCTCAGTACACATATATTTGCATCTAAGCTCTTTATAAAAAAGTAATAATTTAGCAGGTTACACATAAGACAGTCTATTTCATTCTTTAAAATCTTTATGTATTGATGGAGGCTCAAAACTTAGCAGGCAATTATCCAATTTTTTTCAGTTATATTAATGTTAGAGAACTTTCGAAGTATTAATGTATTTTAGAGTATTTTTGTAAGGTGTGATATTTTGTCTTCTTTAAATCATGGATTTTAATTTGTATATTTTTGTAATATATTTACATTCACTTTGGAAAATTAAAATGTATATATACATAGTACATATGTATGTGTATATATATGTCTGCATATATACATGCATATATATGTAAATAGATATATATAATATGGATATACATATGTATACATGTATACACACACACACACACTGCCAAATTATGTACACACATCACGGAAAGAAAAAATATTATGGTATTTCTCAGCAGATGGTGTTATCTTCGTATGGGGGGCCCTAGAGGATTTTGTGCATCACAGAATACCTCTACACAGC
>PVIR01018411.1:0-33656 GCA_004026965.1 Petromus typicus | reverse complement strand
CCACTTTGAAATTTTGGTAAGGTAGGCATCAACCTCGAGTCTTTTTAAAGTATGAGCTCATATACCCTGGGTTACACAGATCTTTCTTGTACATCTACCTAAGTTATAAGCCTCACACACCCCTTATACATGTTCAGAAACCAAGACTTATCTAGCAAATCTGCAATTTGATGGCACCAGGTTACCAACTTGATTATGTACTATTAGGCAACAGTAATGCCATCAACTTCTAAGCATGCCAAATGGTAAACAGTAACAAACTACTCTTATATTTCCGTTTTCATCTTAATTATTTGCTTCTCTGAGCTGTTAGCTTTTTTTCTTTAAAATGAAAATATTTAGCTGAAGGCCTAAATGAGTTGGCATACTGTTACATTATTAATCTCTTTGCAAGGGTTAGTTCTTTTCTTTGGATAATAAGCAAAGAATCTACATAATAGCTACGGCTTGAGAGAGCAGACAAACTAGAGTCTTGGGGTTTAGGCCTCATCAGATAGCTCCTACAAGGACAAGGTCTAGTGGGGTTAAGGGGACACCACTGACACTACCGCTAGCAGAGCCATGAGACCCTATTGGTAAAGCAACTTTAGCCTGGGATAACCAAAGATCTGTAACACTAAACCAGAGAAGTAGCAGTCAGTAAAGCTGTGAGAGCAGGGTCCCACGGCCTTGGGGCCCAACCTCTACCCAGGGTGCACGAAAGATAGGACATGGAGTTAAAAGATTATTTTCAAGCCTCCAGATTTAGCATCTGCTCTGCTGGGTTTAGACCTCGTTAGAATCTGTGCTCTTTCTCTTCCTGTTTTTCCCTTTTGTAATGGAAATGTCTACCCAGTAACTGTCCTATCACTGTATTTCAGAAGCTTATAACTTGTTTGATTTCATAGGCTCAAGGATGGGGGGGGGAGGAACTTGAGGCAGGAGTCTTCCATATCTGATTTATATACTATTTAGATGACTCTGAATTTAGATTCTGAAGCTGATTTGGTATGAAGTAAGACTTTTGAGATGGAGTGAATATATGATACATACATGTATCTGAGATATTTTGTAAGGATATGAACTTTGGGAGCTGAGGGCAGAATGGTGTAGTTTGAAAGTGTTGCCTCCCAAACTCATGTTGACTTAATCCCTACTGTAGTGGTGTTATAAAGTGGGGCCTTTTAGATGACATATTAAGTCTTGAAGGCTCCTCCCTTGTAAATGGCTTTAAAGCCTTTAAAAAGATATTTTGTACAAAGTTTGTCATTTCTGCCACGTGAGGACATGGTACTCATCTCACAGAAGTCATCTGGAAAAAGAAAACTGTGCCTCATTAGCACCAAACTTGCTGGTGTCTTCATCATGGACTTCCCAGCCTCCAGAATGGAGAAAAACACATTTCTATTTTTTTAAATAAATTATCTAGTCTCAAGTATTTTGTCACAGTGGTACAAATAGACACAAAATGTCAACAAAAGCTCAAATTATCACTGAGTTGTCACCAGACTTACCACAGAACCATCCTATGCTCTAACAGGTTTTCTCTTTTCCTAGTTCACTGTAACCCAGAACTTAAAAGCAATTTTAAGAAATCAGTGTCTTATCATGACTGAATTAAAAACATTGTCAAGCAAGAATCACGTGAAAATAAAACCTTTGATTATTCCAAGCTTACAAAGAGACAATCATAGATTAAAATGATTCAAGAAAAATGACAAAATTTACACAAAATTGCACATTTGTCACAAAAGTGCTGAAAGCAACGAAATGACAATTACTCCTACTAAGAAACCACAAGTGTGTACACACATATACAAAGTGAAAAGTGATCCTTTCCCTTATTTTCTTCTCAGAGGTAACTATTATTGAGATTTTAATATATGCCCTTTTCATATTTCTGAACAGGAGTGTTTATGTGTATCCTACTTTATTAAAAAAAATGAGAAATGTTTCCAACTCAGAAACACATAATCGCCATGTCCATTTCACTGGATATTTACTTGGTACCCAAATTAGAAAGACTAATTTTCTTTAACTCATTTAATTTTAAATCAAACTTCCAAAGAGATTATTTCCCATATTTTATAGCAAAAAAAGGGAGGCTCAAAGAGGTGCAAATGTTCTGCCTAAGCTTTCTCAGTAGGTAATACAACGAAGATCTGAATTTAGGTTTGCTTGACCATAAAGCCTGGGCTACTGTGCTACCATGTGAATCACTTAGCTCTCTCAAGGCCCTCTCTTTCCTATGTACTCCCTCCCGGGTAGTCTCATCCACACTAATGGGTGTCCATGGGACAACAACTCCTGTTTCTCCTAGTTAAGATCTTTCCCTCTGATCTCTAGCTTTATGTGACCAACTGCTATGGAAAAATGTTCTTCCTTCAACCTCCATTCATTTTCACCCTCAAAATCTGGTCCTTTTCTTAGTATATGGCGTACTGTCCTGAAACTTGTATCACTTTTTGAAATCTACTTGTTGTATATAAGCCAATCCATTACTAAGTATCAATCTCAATCTTAAATATATCTTAAATATACTGAATTTTTCAAGTCTCCAGGGTAGACATCATAGTTCAATCCATTGTATCCTTAAGGTACTAATGCAATTTAGGTTTGCTTGACCATAAAGCCTGGCTGCTGTGCTACCATGTGAATCACTTAGCTCTCTCAAGGCCCTCTCTTTCCTATGTACTCCCTCCTGGGTAGTCTCATCCACACTAATGGGTGTCCATGGGACAACAACTCCTGTTGTTGTAGCTTAAATTTATCACCAGTGAATTCATTCTCTATACTGTAGCCATTGTGTTCTTTGCAAAATGTAATTTTAATCATAAGACCCTGCACTTTTTTGTTTTCCCCTTGCTGACACTGAACACAATTCAATAAACCTCAAATGACTTACTATTCTTAAAAAAACAATGTCTGTACTATGACCTCTAAGTCCTTACACAGTTTTGCCTGAGTCTTCTCCTTGCACTTTTCCCCTTATATTTTTAGTTTTTTTAGATCCCTGTGTTGTTACAGTGTAGGTTCTTTCATGTGGAAAACCCCCAAATCCTGCTCTTTCAAATATCACTTCATAAAGATGATCTGACTCTCTAGTTAGGTCAAGTCCCATTAGACTCCAATATAATTTACCTTCCTACTTGATCCTTTAAGTTTGAAACTATGCTTATAAGAATAGTTTTTACTTTGCTAGAATGCTGCTATTCCACAAAGCTGATGGCATGTCTTTTTGCTTAGTGTTGTAACTCCAGAATTTAGTGTATCTCCTGATACAGAGTAGATGCTTAATATGTTTCAAAATAAATAAAATAGGGCTGGGGATTTGGTTGTGTTTCTGGTGCTTGCCCTGCAAGTGCAGGGACCCAAGTTTAATCCCTAGTAACCATGTACAACAATGCTGGGCATAGAGACTCATGCCCACCAGCAATTAGTACCACATTCCAGAGTGCTGGGCATGGTGGCTCACACACCTGTAATCCCAGCCCTTGGGAGGCAGAGGCAGGAGGATTGCTGTGAATTCAAGGCTGAGCTCAAGGCCAGCCTAAAATACAAAAGCGAGACTCTGTTTCAAAAATAAATAAATCAAATAAATAAATCAATGTCAATGTAAAATATTACTGGACCTCTATAGAATGCATCTCTTTAAAGGTTCTGACAAAACAAATTTCTGGAAATAAGAACGTAATGGGAAAGAAGTGAATGTTTTAAATTCTAATCAGTGCAAAATAGCAATATGGATAAATACTGATAATATACTACAAAAGAAAAAAAGGCTTCCACTGAAAACTACCAGAAGTACCTTTATTCTAGTATTGCTAGCTTCAACACGGAGAGAGAGAAAAAACAAAATGAAATGTTTTAACCTTTCCAGCACTTTACAAACACATACATTTGTTGGGGAACAAAAAATAAAAAAGGAATGGCAGTTTGCATTGTGTAATCAGAAAATATAATGAGGCCAATTGTATCTTCAGGGGAAGTGAAGCCATTTAAAAAGTAGTAACCAAATAAAAGGTATTTTTATGTCTTCATGAAATCCTTAAAAACAAGTTTTAAAAGCTTTTAGAGGTAACGTAAAGCCAGAGGCTAATAATTTAGGTCAGTACTGGCTCTTGCATAAAGTAGCCTGACAACGAGTCTCACCACTTCACATTTACTGTCAAAAAAATAATAGAGGACCTCGGATAAAAAGAGACTACAACCAAATTTGGTCTGTTACAGGATTAACCTTGGCCTCACTGAGTACTCAACAGGGTATCTTGCTTAGCAAATTGGACAGTTTTTAGTAAACATGTATTCTGTGCTTTTATTAGTACAACAAACAGAAAAGCAACTTATAGCATTATACCTGAATTATTCCAGAAGAAAGCTTGATTCTTTTCTATACAAGAGTCAAAATTTCTTCTGCCAAATCTTGTCCTTTCAGACTGGGCATGGAAAGATAAATTTCATCTCATATTTCTTTACAACAGAAGGATTTATATGTTCTGATTACACAATGCAATGGATCATGGGACAAGAAGAGGTCAGCTGTGGGAAGTTTTCTATAACCTGATCATTTGAAAAAATTCCAGACGGTGTTATTTTATTACTTATTATTCTCTTGGAAAGATTTTTAAAACAGCCAAAGAAGTCTTTGTTAAATTTATGTGTTTTCCTCTCCACAGGACAGTGGTAGAAATCAATGACAAGCAACTTCGTATAAAAACATTTATGAAATAATTTCACATCGTGGGATCTTGTGATACTTGAAACTCTTCTGGCAACATCAGCTTAATCTGCCAAAAGATGAAGCCAAAATTATTAATTATTCCCAATATCCATTCTAAATTTTTTTTTTTTAGTAATAGTTTTAGCTGGATCACTCAGCTAGAAGATATATTTACCAGCCTTCCTCACCAACTCTGCCATGTAACTGTGTTTGGCTAACAGGATGTGAGCAGAAGTAATCTGTAAATACTGCACAATAACATTAAAAGAAATCAGTCTGTTCTTCACCTCTCTCTCTTCCCACTGGCAAAGGAACAGTGATAAGAGAAGCAGCCACTGTGATTCCAGATTTACAGATGGTAGAGCTGCCTTATTAGCCCTGGTCTACTTGCTTGTAGACTCTTACATCACAGCTAAATTGATTTTTATATTAATTAACACTGTGGGGTTTTTTTGGTCTTTTTATAATAGTAATCCTTAGCAGTTTATCCTATACAATAATTAATTCATGGCTCAAGCCAACTCTACTATCCTGTATCATAATCTTATTCTGTAAACTTATTAAAATTTGTCTATACCAGGGACTATCCTGATGATGACATTCCCCTGCTTTGGAATAGAGGACCACTTACTGTGGGTACACAGGAACGTTTAGACATGGAGAGAAACAGAATAAGCAACTCAGTACAGTCACACGTGGCTACAGTCCCAGTTGTGTGGGAGGCTGAGGCAGGAGAGCCGCTTTACCCCAGGATTTTGAGATTGGCCTGGGCAACAGAGTGAAAGCATGTCTTAAAAGTAAAAAAGACAACCGATTAAGTAGTATTAAACTATTATATAAACTTTTTTGTGAGGTAGTGGGTTGTTGGAGATCAAATTCTAGCCTTCATGCATGCGAGGCACACATTCTACCCATGAGCTATACCCCTAGCCCTTGATTCATTTCTGATAAATAATGAATCACATATTCTGAAAGGACTGATTCCCAACTGCTAAAAATGTTTAACATATTCATGATGGGGCTCTAATTTGTATGTTGCTGCCCAGTGGCTTGAATCACCAGTTGTACATGCATGACTGTTCCATCAGGAGGCTTTTTATTAGTAGTAAAGTTTGATGAAAGTAATTAGGTTGATTCATTCACTGGTTCAAACTTGTAGGAACATGTTAATACTGAGGTGAGAGGAGACTGTCCCTTCATATTCTACACAGCCTGTGATTTACTCTGAATAAGCATAAAATGCCCTAGAAATTAAAGCTAATATTTAAAAAATAACATTCACTTTACCTACATTCTTCATCAGTGTAGAATACTTGCTTGCCTCTGCCTGATTGAATGGACTTAAGTGGATATAGCTTATTAACTTCTCCAAGAATTGTTTCTGAGTCTAAAAGTGCAGTGAACTGGGAGAAAAACTAGGAAGAGAACTGATCTGGAATACGGACAGCTAATGGTAAAAGGCTGGTGAGTTCGTATACACTGGTGCGTAAGAGATGAACAGCAACAAAACATGGCTGGAGAATTTGGCAGACGTCAATTCTTCTAAAAATAGATTTTTTAAAAAGTTACAGCAAGATAAACAAAATATAATTTTGCACTGTAACAAAATTTTTAAATAAACTGAGTTTACTGGTACATTTTAGGAATACATTATGTGACATTCCTCACTGGCAATTTGTACCTGTATGTAACATTTCCTTGATTCTCATTTAATTCTCATTGCCCTTCACTCCTTTCAACTCCTACCTTCCTACATACATAAGCTTTGTCTCCATTTTTTTCCTTTCCATCATCAAATTTTTTCTTTCCCTTCTTTGTTTTTCCCTGCCCCTACCCAGTTACCATTTCCTTTTGAACATATTACCTCACAATACCTATCACACAGTTTGGACCTCATTTACTTTCAGCGCCTCACACTAGAGAAATGATATGGTATATACACATTTGTGTCTTATTTTGAATATGGCTCAAGGTGCATCTGTTTAGCCACACGTATCACTAATTTAACATTCTTTATGGCTGAGTAATACTCCATTTTATGAAAAACCACATCTTCTTTATCCAGTCTCTGACTGAAAGGAATTTGGGCTATTTCTAAGGTTTATCAATTATACACTGTGAGGCTATAAACATGGATGCATATATGTTGCTTTCACATATATACCTATCAGGGAAACAGCAAGATTAAATGGGACCTCTAGTTTTTTGAGGAATCTCCATAGTGGTTGCACCAGTGTACATTCCCACCCACATTGAAGAAGGGTTCCTTTCTCTCCACAGCCTCACCAGCATTTGTTATTGGCATATGTGACTGACAGCAGCTAGTTCAATGGCAAGTACATTGACACTGTGAGGAACTAACATCCCCATCTATCTTTTGTACCTTTCCATTTTCTCTAAGTGAAACTGTATCCAAATTAAGTACTCTTTATTCCTCTCTCCCTTTTGGTCCCTAGCAATTAGCATTTTACTGCCTTTATGAATGCAAACATTCTTGGTACTGGGCATAATGGAATCATATATTTCATCCCTTTGTGACTGGCTTGTATCAATTATAATACTTTCAATGTTTTCTGTTGTAGCATGTATAAAAATATCCATTTGTAAGACAGAGTAAGACGGAACTAGTCAGTCTGCTATCTACTTGGTTATGATTTTTTATATTGCTATTATAAGTGTAATTTTCTTCATGAGATTGCTCATTGCTTATTTTTAGAAGTTTTACTTGTTGATTTTGTATTCTGTAACTTCACTGAGTTTATTCTAACAGTCATATGTGTGTGTGTGTGTGTGTGTGTGTGTGTGTGTGTGTGTGTGTGTATACTCTAGGACTTTCTGCAGGAAAGATCACATCATCAAAACAAGTAGTTTTACTTACTGCTATCCAATGTCAATGTCTTTCTTGCTTATTTGGGCTGGCCAGGACAGCAGTGAAAATATATACACTTATTTTATTCTTGGTCATAGACCAAAAGCTGTCTTTCACCCAAGAATGTGATATCAGAGTTTTTCATTTTTGTTCTTTATTATGCTGAAGTGGTTATCTTCCATCCTTAGTTGGGTTAGTGAGGTTTTTTATATCATAAAAGTGTTAAATTTTATCAAATGATTCTTCTCTATTGAGATGTTTATGATTTTTTTCTCCATTAATCTTGCTAATGTAGTATGCTGCCTTGACTAACCTGATATGTTCAAACATCTTAGCACTGCCACAATAAATCTCATTTAGTTAAAATATTTTTAATATACTATGAGTTTGGTTGGGCAGTATTTTGTTGATAACTTTTGTGTTGATACAATTTATTCCATTTTCTGTTGTTATAACAGAAGACTAAAGACTGAGTAATTTACAAAGAATAGAATTTATTTCCTCATAGTCTGGAGGTCGAGAAATCCAAGATTAAGATATTAACATCTGATGATATACTGTCAGGTGGCAGAAAGGCAAAGAGAGTCACTCATCCTTTCATAATCACCTCTTTAATTTCCTTCTTTTTAAACTTATTGGTACATTTTAAGTATACATCATGATCACATTCATCATTGAGAATTTGTACCTGTACACGGTATATCTTGATTCTTATTTTTCCCCATTCCCCTGCCTTCCCTGCAGCCCCACCATCCCTCTATATACTTTGTTTCCATTTTCTCCGTTTTACCTTCCAATTTTTTCTTTCCCATCTTTGCTTTCCCTTGCTCCTCCCTCCCATTTCTCCTTCCCCTTTGAAGATTTTCTTCCTATTTCCCAAAACCTATTATACATTTTGGACCTCATAAACACCTGCAATTTCTCATGCTAGAGAAGTGATATGGTATTTATACATATGTATCCCATTTACTCGGCCATAAAGAATGATACATTAGAGACATTTATAGCTAAATGGATGCACACTGAAGCCATACTTATAAGTGAAATATATATTACCTCTTTAATTTCTTAGAAGTTCAATTACTAGCATCAAAACAACCACCTTTATTATTTTTAAAAATTTAAATCTTTATTGGTACATTATGAATACACATCACATTCAACATTGAGTTTGTACCAGAATATAACATGGTTTCTCATTTTGACCCTTTCCACCTGCCCTACCACCCTCACCCCCTATATACATAATCTTTAAAGTTTCCTTTTTTCTTTATTACTGTCACATTCTTTTTCCCCTCATTATTTACCCCTACACCTTCTTTCTTTTTAAATATTTTCTATTTTACAGTATCAACTATACGTACAACTCATTTACAACTTCATTTTCTCATACCAGAGAAAAGATACAACATTTACACAATTGTGACCTATTTATTTCACTTATGAGGATGTCTTCAAGGTACATCCATTTGAGTATGACTCAATCTTATAATTTTTAATGACAGAGTAATACTCCATTCTATAAAAGAACTACATCTTCTTTATCCAGTCTCCAGTTGATGGACATTTTGTTTCCAAGAGTTAGCAATCACAAACAGAGCTGCTATAAACATGGGTGTACATATGTCACTGTGATATAAATCTTTTTAATTTTTTTGTGTATATTCCTAGCAGAGTGATGGCTGGGTCAAATGGGACCTCCAATCTTAGCTTTCTGAGCAATCTCCACACTGATTTCCATAGAACAACCACCTTTTAAAGGTCCCATGTCTTAATACTGTTAGAATGGCAATTAAATTTCAGTATCAGTTTTGGAGGACACTCATTAAACAACAGCAACTATTTTTTTTTTTTTTGACTGTTAGTAATTTATCTGTGTTATTCACTAATTTGGGAAGTTTTCACTCATTATTTCTTCAAATAATGACTTTGAATATTCCCCCCCTTTTCTCCTGAGATGCCTAAAATGAGTATAATGACACACTAATGATATTCCATAAATTCTGTAGGCTTTGTTCACTTTTTTTTCTTTTATTTTCTTTGCAGGCTCTATAATTTCCAATGACTTGCCTTGAAGTTCACTGATTTTCTTGTATGTTGAGTGTGCCAATGAATTCCTCTAGTAAGATTTCCACTTTGGTTTTTGTATTTTTGTTCTAGAATTTCCTTTATAATAACTTAGCACATTACTGATAGTCCCATTCTGTTTCTATTATCGATTTTTAGTTCTTGAATTGTGCATTCTTTTAGATTTTTGAGCATACTTACACAGTTGTTTTAAAGTCTTTGGTAAATCTGATACATGTTTCTCCTCAGGTATTATTTCTGGAAATTCATTAGTTCTTTTAATGATCCATGATTCCGTTTCTTTGTATGTTTTGTGATCTACTAAAAACTGGGTATTCAGAAAAGTGGTCAACTCTCCTAAACTGTATGGAAAACCTTCACTAACAAGTAGGGCTTGATTCTTGAAATTACTTAAGAAGGAAGGTTTAATGTCTTCTTGAGTCTTTTCTGGCATGATTCCATTGGGGCTTAAGTGTATTTTTTAAAAAAATCTTTTGATTTTCCCTGGCTTCTTGTAACTGTATAAATTTTCCAAAAAATCTTATTCCAGTTTTGTCTTGGGGACTTCAATGTTCTACTGTACTTCTTTGTTCTTCTTTGTCTTATCCCCAAATGTTTGCAGGCCTATACTTCCTCTGTGGTTTTCATGAACACTGTTTCCAACCTGAAACCCAAACTATGCCACCATTCTCAACTCTGCTTTCAGAGTTAGGTAAAACAGAAAACAGTTCCTGTGGCAGCCCACATATAGACCTGGATGCTTCAAACAAGTTCTGCTGGCTTCTTTCTTTGAGGAGCAAAAAACAAGCTTATTTTCTCTCAAATATATATACCATGCTGGAAAGGTGATGAGACAAGGACAAGAAGACGTGGTACATTTTCTTCATTTTGAATGTGTCTTTTGCTTAACTGGGCTTTCATTTGGTTCTTTTGAATCTTTGACTTTAGAGCTCCTATAATACTTTTTAAAAGCCAGTTCTTATTTATTTGATAATTTTATGGGTGAATGAGTGCCAGAAACTTCCTAGTCTGCTATTTTCCTGAGTCACTTAAAAGACCAATTTTTTAAGCAATAGGAAGGGGAAGGTGGTGTCACTCAGAGAATAACCCGTAGGGCTTCTTTTGCCATCAGAATGGCAACTTCTCTAAGGCTCTCCACTGGACCCTATGCTTCTCTTGCTCCATGCTCATTAACTGCGGTACCACCCTCTTCTGTCACTCCAAATATTAACTCATCATATGACTCCGAATCTGTATTTCAAATGGGTATATTACTTCAAAGATTATACCTTAATTTCTTTTGGAGACAGGGTCTTGCTTTGTCATTCAGTCTAGCCCTGAACTCACTACGGAGCTCAGGCTAACCTCGACCACACAGCAATCTTTCTGCCTTTGCCTTCCAAGTGCTGGGCTTATAAGTGTGAGTCACACCCGGCAATGTAGTATGTGGTACCCAAGATCAAACTCAGGACCTTGAGCTTGCAAGGCAGGTGCTGGAACCACTGAGCTAAATCTCTGGCTTATATTTTAATTTCTTGTTGATAATCTTCCTTTGGCTGAATTGGTGTTATTTAAATTCAATATATCCAACTCAGATAAAATAGTAATTTCCAATACCAACATCACATCCTTCTCAAGATTTACCCTCAGCTTTGAGTTGTCAAAGCTGAAAAAGTTGGAAGTGAGGGAGGTAGTATTTAAAACTCCAGATCTGACTTCAAAGCTTTTGTTCTCTTCTCATTTCAGAAGTTAGAACTGCGTTTTATCTTATTACTATTAATTCTACATGAGAAACACCTATTTTGGGTTACCACAAAGTGTAATATTACTTCCTGAAGTACATAGCTTAGGACAAGTTAGTGATTCATACCCAGTACAATTGTTTCTGATATTCAAAACATGTACAAAAAATAAAATTCAAAGAAATGCTAAAAAGCTCATATATCTTTCTCAAAATGTTACAGAAAAAAGTCAATTTTATAAAAGATAACAAATGAGATCAAAGCATCAAATAATTTCAGAACAACTTCTTCATTACAATATTGATCATGTAGAGGCTAATATACCCGACTTTTATCAAGCCAGACGTGTCTTTTTTTTTTTTTTTTTTTTTTTGAGACAGGGTTTTGCTTTGTAGTTCAGGCTGGACCTGAGCTCAGCCTCAAACTCACATCACAGCAAGCCTCCTGCCTCTGCCTCCCGAGTGCTGGGATTACAGGCATGAGCCACCACACTCGGCACTATGGTATGTGGTACTGGTTGCTGCTGGGCATGAGTCTCCACACCCAGTATTGTATGTGGTTACCGGGGATCGAATCCAGGTCCTTGCGCTTGCAAGACAGGCGCTGGAACCACTGAGCCAAATCCTCGGCCCCAGACATTTCATTTTGAAACAGGGATAACTGGACTGTGCTTTAGGGTTACTGGTGCCTCTGCAATCTTCCATGTGAACACTTTTGATGTCACCAAATCACAGGCGTTAGACAATGGAGTGGAATGTGAGAAAACAAAAAGAGAAGCACTACCTTAGTTCTTCTGGGACATTCTTCAAATCTTCACGAAAAATATAAATTATCCATAAAGCATTCAATTATATCATCATCTCTTCTGAAAACAATTATCTTCCAACATACTTACCATACTCTTGCTTTTAACAATATTTGAAAAATAAATGACCCCATCAGAAAATGATCAAACAGACTAGACACTTTTCAAAAGAAGTAAACAGGTTGAGCATGGTGGCACATGCTGTAATTCAAGCTGCTGGGAGGCTGAGGCAGGAAGATCACTGCAAGTTCAAGGGCAGCCTGGGGTTCACAGTGAATTTAAGACCAGTCTGAACTACATCGTGCGACCCTGTCTTAAAAAAACAAAAAAATGGCCAGTAAGAAGATATGGAGAGTGCTTAAAAAACTGAAAAAAGAAATTTCATTTGACCTAACTGTACTTCTTTTGGTTTTCCTGAAAGAATTTAAAGAATCATTAAAGGCACAGTGATGAATGCATACCCATGTTTATAACAGACCAATTTACAACAGCTCAACTGTGAAAACACCCTAAAAACCCAACAGATAAATGGAACATATTGTTCTGGATCCTATTATCTTTATATACCATCCCCACATCAGGGATTGAACTCAGGACCCTGCACTCGCCAGGTAGATGTAGTGCCATTGACCTACATCCCTGGCCCTTTATATACTTTTTTAAAAGCACATATTAATCTTTCAATAACTTTGGACTGAATAAGGCTACAGTACAAACTACTTAGCCATGCACCTCATGATTAGGCCATCATTTATCTTTGCAGCTTCTTTTCTTACAGTGTTCTGTGTCATTCTCTGTGGAGGTACAGGATACCTTATGGTATACCTAATGCGCCACATGTTCTTTTGCTTCTTAGTTTTTAAAATACCCTGCTCTCTTTGCTTGTAGGGCCCTTCTCCAGTTTACTAAGTTCTCTTAATCTCAACTCACATTGAGTTTATGACCTAATCCACAAAAAATATGAATTAGATACTTCTTTTCTGTGCTACCCCGCACTAATCTTTACTATAATATTTGGTACATTATAGTAATAATTTCTAACTATATTTTGTATTTTTGGTACTGGCAATTTAACTTAGGACCTTGTATTTGCCAGACAGGGATGGTAGTAAGTCATCTTTTTGTTTGTTTGTTTTTGAGACAGTGCCTCCTTTTGTAGTTCAGGCTGATCCTGAAATTCAGTATGCAGCCCAGGCTGGCCTTAAACTCAGCAATCCTCCTGCCTCTGCCTCCCAAGTGCTAGGATTACAGGCGTGAGCCACCATGCCCAGCACTGTGGTATGTGGTTACTGGGCTCAAATTTGGGACCTTGTGCTTGCCAGCTGATGCCAGAACCACTGAGCTAAATCTCCGGCTCATCTTTTTATTTCATTATATAATAAAATAATGTTTTATTTATTATCTACTTGAACTTTTAAAAGTTTCTTTAGTGTATAAATGATTTTAGTGTTCTAACTGCATCAAGTACATGTTAGGAATCTGATATAAGTTTCTTAAATCTAACAGGATATGGAATTTTTATTACAGAAAAATAGATGTATTTTTCTTCATTATCCTTGAGCACCTGACAAACATCAACTTTGAAAACTAAATATAGAAAAAAATTCTCTTTTATTTTTTGGGGATATATGCTAATATGAGCAAAGGCTTCTAATGCAGGTAAGGCGTTGAATTATCAGTTGATTACCACTGGCTGGCCTGTGGAAGAAGAGTAGGAGTTAAGAGAAATTCCTGTTTCTAGTTTAACCTGAGAAGATCTCAATGATCTACTTTTCTAACTTTGTTTCCTAAACTTTCCATAAATAGAACTGTCAAGGTTTTCTAATGAATCTAGGTGCAAAACAGGAAGCTAGGACTTTCGTTTCTTTTTTCTTTTTTTGAAACAAAACGATTATGCCTACACCTAAAGTAGAAATAAAAAGAAATTGAAATTCTAAACTTCATTTCAGTCATTTCAAGAGCTCTGTCATATAATGGCCTTCCTCCTACTCACTTCTAATAAGGTCTTGTAGTCCACAAGCTCAGTATTAACGGAATATTTTAATCTAATGGGCCACAGGCTGTTGTTTTCAGAAAGGCCTATCTGTTAGCTTTGTCCTTGGACAGATTCTAGGAACTTGGTTTTCAAAAACATTTCCTAAGTGATGAGGTTGTAACTGCGGTGCCAACCTACTAAGATTGTAAGAAAAGATTTAGGGTGAATTTATTTTCTTTCTAAGTCTGGAATTTTGGCTGACACAAGGTATCCATACAACCAGCTTTCGATGAAAAAAAAAAGAAAAAAATCAAAACACTGAACAAAACCTTAAAGTTTTACTCTTAAACGGAGTTCCTTATGTTCTCCACACCTAGGCCAGAATTTCTGAAGGTGGACTAAAAGTCCAGCATAGGAAGAGTAAAATTAGATTTTTCTAGACTCACCTGATGTCTCTTCTTATGAATGATCTGATTATGTATTTTTTTTAAAGGTTTTTTGAGACAGAGTCTCGCTTTGTAGTTCAGGCTGGCCCTGAGCTCAGCCTCAAACTCACATCACAGAAAACCTCCTGCCTCTGCCTCCCGAGTGCTGGGATTACAGGCATGAGCCACCATGCCCGGCACCGTGGTATGTGGTACTGGTTGCTGCTGGGCATGAGTCTCCACACCCAGTATTGTATGTGGTTAACCAGGGATCGAACCTGGGTCCTTGCGCTTGCAAGACAGGTGCTAGAACCACTGAGCTAAATCCCTGGCCCCTGACTATGTATCTTTACCATGGCAATGTAATGTATCTTAGCTATGAGTGTATTTGTATGCTAAATCTGGCTAGTTTTAGAGAATTACAAAATGTGTATGCAGAACTGGGGCGCTCTGAAACACTACCAAATAATATTAAACAAGGAAACAACCCTCTCATTATCATTTCACAAATATGTTAATAAAAATGTGGTCTTTAATAATATGGAAACATGGGGCATAACATCTGAATACAGGATAGAATATTAGATGGAATAAAGTTAGTATTAATAGAAGCTCACTACATTATCCTTATTTTTCTCACTTTGCTGCAAATCTATAAAGGCCTCATCAAATACCAGTAAAAGACATGTGCTTGCAAACTACTAGATTCAGTAATCATCATCCTTCAACTTACTTTCATTTGGCACTGAATAAACTAAACAGAAATATTAAATATACTGGGATAATTTTTAAAAGTTGAAACAATTCGTAAGTCATACAGACTTACTAGTCCATTTTAACTGTCATAAATAATGGAAGACTATTATAACTTAATAACAAATTTAATTCTAAGATATTTTAAGATCTGTCGTCTTCTTGCCAGCCAAATTACAAAAAAAGAAACAAAGAATGATTTAGCTTAGTAATTGTTTTTACATTTATTTCCTCCTTACAGTCAAGGCAAATACTGATATTTTAGAGATATATTTGGAATGCATCCTTCTTATCTATCTTAAGCATCAATTTAAATCATCAAACTATTCTTCCTACATGTCACACTATTTTTTGAAAAGACCAAATAAAAACCTCAAATTTCATCCATTAATACATCCATGTGTCTCAGTAACTGTAATTCTCCAGTTTTTAATAACATAATATGTTTCAATTGCAAAAGGCTCTCTCAAATTCTACTTGTCAGGACAAAGAACAACTTTCAAACAAGTCATACCTTCTGCTGTAATTCTTTTAGTGCATTATCTCTATCCATGCACGCTTGTCGGTAGGCTTCATATGCTTTATTGAGTTGCTCACCAATGTTTTTATCCATTCCTCTTTGTCCTGTAGCATCACTATAAAGGATGGAGTAAATGACAGGGCTGCAAGACAATCACAACAATTTCATAGTTACATTAAGTTACATAAGTTTCATTTAAAGATGCATCTTAGTGGGGTGTGCTGGCACATGGCTATAATCTTAGCACTTGAGAGGTTGAGGCAAGAGTACTGCTATGAGTTTGAGACCAGCCTAGGCTGTACAGTGAGTCCAAGACCAGGCTCAACTACTGAGCAAGACTCTTTCTTTCACACACCCACCCACACACATCTTAAAGATAGTTCGATAAGGTTTTACATTAACAGTACCGCACCAAATACTACAAAAGCTTGTAAAAGCACAAACATTTCATCTAAAATCCTGCTCAAAAATACTATGAAATCTATTTTTAAATATTCTTAATGTTTCAGTTTATAAAAGAGGGTTCCAGTTCATAAAAATGCTACTTTGAGACAGTAACCTAAAAACTCAGAAATATAAAAGGGCATTCTATTATTAATATTTTATTATATAAATACATAACATAATTAGCAATGTGGGAAGGGATTTCTTTTTCTAAATGGACAGTTATTCCCACTTATAAGGTGAATTCTTGCTACACTGAAATTAGGGCAAAATTAAATAGATAATAAATGTTTGGTATGGAGTTCACACTGTTGTTATCACAGAGCAATTAAAATGTGTGAAAATGCTCTTATTTTAGCACAAAATCTAGGGAGAACTGTTGTTAGACTGTACATTACAAAAGAAAATCACATCTTTTCAGTTCTCCCCCTCTCCCTTACATATTAGATTTCAAACTTCCCTGCTGTTTCTGAAATATAGGTGATTTGCTCAGAGGAGTTAATTTGGTTTTATCATCTCAGTTTGCACAACATATCCAACTACATTCCTTGGCTCGCGGCATAGAGTTATCTAATTACTCTGATTTTTCTTGTCCAGGACAAAAATCCCAACACTGACCTTTCTCTTAGCTCTGTAAGTTACGGAATAGACAAGGTCTCTATTGGTTATAGAGGTACCAAATTATTTTATCTTTCAGGAAATCCTTTATAATCTCAGTCTTTAATTCATCATAATACTTTTTATTTTCTCTTTGGATCCACATTACTCCTTTAAAAAATTTTTAGTATTTTTAATTGATACATTTCTCTTTTTAAAATATGCAAAGTGTTCATTCGGATGGTTTTCTCTTGACTCAGGATGATTTCTGTGTCCCTTCTTCCTGAAGGACACCGTTCTGTAAGCCTTGCTCATCTTCTGTAGGGTGGTAGTAGACAGTGGAGCAGCAGCTAACACATGAGACTATTGTTTATACGTGGCTAAAGACTATGGTGATTCTATAATATCCAGCAAACTTCAAATACATGGGGACCAGGGACTGCTTCTTATGCTTCCTTTTTTCTTTTGCAAAGGATAAAGGAGTTTCTATAAGACTAGCATGTTCTCATGCAGAGATTGTTACAACTAATAAAAAGTTCATTACTTTTTTTTTTTTTTTTAAACAGGGTCTCACTTTGTGGTTCAGGCTGGCCCTCAGCTCAGCCTCAGAGAAATCTATTACAGCAAACTTCAAATCTATTACAGCAAACTTCACATCACAGCAAACTTCCAGCCTCTGCCTCCCGAGTGCTGGGATTACAGGCATGAGCCACCACGCCTGGCACTGTGGTATGTGGTACTGGTTGCTGCTGGGTGTGAGTCTCTATGCCCAGTATGGTATCTGGTTACCAGGGATCGAACCCGGGTCCTTGCACTTGCAAGACAGGCACCGGAACCACTGAGCTAACTCCCCGGCCCATTACTCTTTGACTGTATCTTTTTTTGATAGTATCTTTTGATACATAACATTTTTCACTTTAATGAAATCCATTTTACCTATATTTTCCCTATGTTTCTTGCACTTACTGTAGGTAGGGAATGGTCTAATTCAAGCTCAAAAAGATTTTCAAGAGCTTCATAATTTTATGGTATATATCTGATCACTGATCTACATTGAATTAATTATGCTTATGATGTTGGGAGCCGTTTCCTGCAGTGCCATGGCTGCTCATGCAGGAGAGAAAAAGTTGGCCTGATTTCTGGATCAGAGCCCAACACTGTCTACCTTCCTCAAGGATAATTACTGTCTGCCAGATTAAACTAAGAATCTTTACACTCCCTCTTACCAGATTAAACTAAGAACCTTTACATACCCTCATACCAGATTAAACTAAGAACTTGTACACACTCTCGTGCCAGATTAAATTAAGAATATTGTCAGCGCATCCTGCCCACCAGTTCTTTCACTAACTTTTTCTTTTCTGTACACGTGAATGAAGCTAGTAGGCTCATGGGCAGTACTTAAGAAATGTATAAAAGAAGGCTGTTAAATAAATGTGGCATTCATTCGGTATCGACTGATGAGCCCTTCCAAGTCCCACTGTCCTGTCTTTACTTATTTCTCATCCTAGCCCCTCGGCTCAGTCAACCAATTGCTCTACCCGGCTGACACCGCCATAATTGATGCCCAACGGTGAGACCCCAGCAATATGACATGAGGTAGGTTTAGGTTCATTCTTTTGAGTGAGGCTATCCAGGCATTCTAGTCCCATTTGTTGAAAAGGTTATTCTTTTCTCACTGAATGAATGGTTTTGATACTTGTGTCAAAAAAACCAGTGACCAGGCCAGGGATTTAGCTCGGTGGTTCCGGTACCTGTCTTGCAAGTGCAAGGGCCTGAGTTCAATCCTTGGTAACCACATACAATACACACCCAACAGTAACCAGTACCACATACCACAGTGCCAAGCATGGTGGCTCACATGTGTAATACCAGCACTCAGAGGCAGAGGTAGGAGGACTGCTGTGATGTGAGTTGGGGGCTGAGCTCAGGGCCCGCCTGAACTACAAAGTGAGACCCTGTCTCAAAAAAAATGACCACAAATCTCAATACTTTTTTTTTTTTGATGCTGGGACTGAATCCTTAGTCTTGCAATCACTACATCTGTGCTCTCCTACTAAGCTGCCCTCCCAAACCCCTACAGTGATCTTCTAAATAGGTACAAGAATACTTCAGTCCTAAAGCCAAAGTCTTTTATTTCAATCCACTAAATACATTCTTAAGTCAATTACCAGGATTAACAACAACAAAAACATTGTATGTTTTGTTTTAAGGATCACAGTATTATTACTTTCTAAAGAACTAAAGGAACTGTAATTCTTTAGTCATTCTCATTTGGAAGTTAATTCCCACTGTTGTGCCTAATGGATAAAAAAAGATAAAATTCTGTTAGGATAACTAACATGGCTGGGACTTGTTTAGCCACAGACACTATGGAAACCTAAGTAACTAGCATTAATAGTGAGTGTTACTTTGAGTGCTTAGATACTTTCTCATCAAAACAGTATTTATAAAAATGCCTAAAATATTAAAAATAAGTACATAAAGATTAAAAGAAAAGAGGAAAAATATATAAATTAGATGAAGTGGCTAAACTGTCTGTTATTTATAAAAGCTGCACATGCTGGCAAACTGTCAATGTAAAGCACACCTTTATTTTGAAACGTGGGACAAATCAGATGCTTGAACTGGGCTGTATATATTTTCATGGTTTGTTCTGTTACTGATTGACCCTTACTTAATGGCCATACATCGTGTGTTCTCAATTCTTTCTCTCTAGTACAAAAGAATGGAGTCAATTTCTAAGGAAATTCTTGTTCTTTATTTCTTGAGTCTGTGAGTTAAAAGTGAATATCTATTCCATCAAAAAGGTGCATTTTTGTTTTTAAAAATTTAAATGTGATATTAAAATAGCTGCATCTTATGCAAGTAAATCATGTATAGCCTTCACATAAGGTCCTTGAATTTAATTTTACAAAAGTCACTAACAGGAGCTGCTAAGTAAATTCCAAATACACACATCCTAGTTCCTGAAATAAGAATGAATGCCAAGGAAATCAATTTTGGTTGACACAACTAACTAAATAAATAATGCACTTAATTCTTATTTCACAATCAAGAAGATAGCTGGAATTAGATCAGTGACACTAGAGAAAAAAGAAAGCTCTGAGATCCAGCTAATTAAATTGGGCCAATTTCAAATATTAACAACTTGAACTTTAAAGCCACTTGTTCATCTATTTTTTAAGCATCTGTGAAATGCAAAATTAATTTCACAATGGAGGCAGATACATTTCAATTACATTTTGGTAAGCCTTTATAAAATTTGCCAGGTACCAGGGGAATGCCTTCCATTTACAGTAAATATGCTCAAATCCAAGTTTCATGGCAATTCTCATGCCCCAAATCCAGGTCAAAGATAGAGCAATTTCTGCCTTTGGAACATTGTTCTAGTTAGGTTTTACTTTATTTCTTGGTTTTGGTTGCTGGTTTCCTCCCACTACATAAGGAATAGACTAAGACATTCCAATATCCAAGAAGGTAGCTGGCTACCTGGACTTATACCCTCAACCCCTGGAATCCTGTGGAAGCCTGGATACTTACTGGACACTTTTTCCTACCTTTTTTTTAACTACCCAGAGTACATGTAGTTTCAGTAAGAAAGCAAAATGGAGGGTAGCAGATTCTCATTCCACTTCTTACATCCAGAGAATGCCCGTTGTGTTTGCCTAGGGAAAGCACCAAGACGATTCCCTGGACAGTGTACCACTTTCTCTTTCAATGGGATAGATAAGAGGCAGCCTACACAAGGAAGATGATTTTTCCTTGCTCTGATAAAATTTCCAGGTCCCAACAAAGATCTGTCAACTTCTGGTCTCAAAGTTTGGTGAGTATTAAAAAATATACAGCTTGCTAAAGTATTTTTAAAAATTCCAATACTATTCAACTAAAAAAAATTTTTTTGATCACTTATTCTGAAGGAAAGCATCATGTAGGGTTTTAAATGAGAGTAAGAGACAGCACTACCTTATCCTTATGTTTTTTGACAAAATAGTCACCAAGTCTTCACTTTCTATTATTAATAGTTCTACTTGCTGCTAAGATTTAGAAGGCTTAAATGACCTACCTACAGCTGCATAGATGTGTGGACTAAATCTTCAAATTCTTAGTGCAAGGATTGTTTATTAAAGACAAATCCAAAGTATGGTGGACATATTTATTATCCATTTACCTAGTGCTGATATAACTAAAGGTGTGCTGGGTACAACTGATACAGTGAGGATGTAACAGACATGAAATCTACCCTCTTGAAGGCACCACTAGCTATAACTTAAATTATATATGAATACCCTAAGAGTTACAAAAGCCAATAGAGTTTGGTGAGGTAAGTGGTCATGTGAAGGTCACGACCAGCTTAAATGGCAGGTCGTGTCTGAATAGTGCTTTAAAGATGGGTAGGAATGACCTCACCCATTTCCTTTACTTCATTATAAAATTGCAGTCATTCTTTATCAAACAGATTTCTCTCTGCTATAAAAATGTTTTCAGAGCTGAGGATTTAGCTCAGTGGCTCTAGTGCCTACTTTATCATCACAAGGTCTCCAGCACACACACACACACACAAAAGTTTTCAGTGTTAAATAATGCCCATTCTTCACAAAAACAGGCCAACATTGCTTGCATTTCTTATGCACTGTTCAGTATGATATTCCTGATTAGGACAATTCTGCAAAACTGAGAATGTCATCAAGAAGAACAATGATGGTTGCAGCAGAAATGATTGATTAGTCAATACTTCTTCCATGATGCTTAAAAAAGGTCACAAGATCAATACACAAGACCACAAAACAAACAAAAACCCTAAACAAACACAACAAAAAACCAAGTAAGGGTGAAAATAACAAGTTTTACATCCTTATTTTTCTTTGTTTTTGCAGTGATATAATCTGCAACTTTATAATTATACAGTACTGCTAAAGAAACACAGAGCATGGATGCTTTTGCTACATAAATACAGTAACCTATCCCACCTAAGTGACAACAGCTTTAAAAGGAAGTCATTTTGTTTAGTTTATTACAAAGTAGGGTTCACTGCAAACTATGTGACATGGAATTTCACTTCATAAGATAAAAAAGCAAAGAGTAAAGTTATACGGAACATCCTGGAAGAGACAGTATGATGTTGAAGGGCCTACGTGACTCCATCTTGAAGCCCAGCCTCCATTCTGTTATTTGTTCTCTGACCCAAGTAAAACCATAGTGAACCTTGTCCTTCTTCGTCTCCTTAGTAAACATCATTCCCTAAGTCCCAATCATTTCTTGAGTCCCAGTTCACTTTGCCCCAACCTTGTTACACCTTGCCCCAACCTTGTCCTATCTACACTTTGCCCTGACCTTATTACACTTTGCCCTGACCTTGTCCTATCTCCTGTGTGGCCTCAGGCTCACAAAAGGGATGATGTCATAAATCACATGAATGAGAAGGGGGGAGGTGGGGAGGGAACCTATGTAATCTGCCAATACTATAAAAGACAAGCCTGCCTTATTTCGAGGTCTCCGACTTTGCTCAGCAGACCCACAGCATGCTGTGTCAATAAAGTGCCTTTGTACTTACACACGAGTTTGGATTTATTTCAGGGTGGAGATTTCTGGACCCAACAATATCATAAAAATGTGTGCTATGAAAATAACTCTAATACTGTGAAAATTACTGACATTATTCAATAACATTTATGTATTGCTTCCTAAACAGTAGGCAGAGTAAGAAAAGACTTTAAATTAAGATCTCAGGTCTGCAATTTTCTAGCCATTTACTTAGCTTCTCTGAGCATTAGTTTTCATATCATTCATTTCACAGTTTGCTGTAATTGTAAAGATTAAGTGAATCAGATGTGAAGGATCTATTTTGTTTCTTAATATTTAGTCTCTTCTCTTAAAGGGTAGGTTTATCTGATTTTTTAGCTGGTGTGATTGTGTTTTGGTCATTGGCAAAGGGATGTTACTTCTAAGACAAGCTCTCTTTCACTGGAATAGTAAGTCACTTACAACACCACGGTGACAGTAACACTTTAGGGATGGTGGAGCAGTAAGAATAAAGAAACACAGGTCTCTGGTCTAGGAGATCAGCTCTGGACAATTTAGATCTTGAATTTAAAACACACATTGCCTTGTCAGCCACTGTTTTGTGAACGTGTAAAAGAGGAGAAATTATGTCCTAGCTGGCAAATACTCAAGACTAGCTCAGAGCTGAACCTGTAGTTAATGCTGCTTTTCTACCTGACAGAGCAATAGTCATGGTGTTTGACTTTTTCCACCAATTACAGATTAAAATTTAGTAAGGTAGAGACATTTAAAAAACTATCTTCTGAAAAAATGAAAGTGGAAATTACACTTTAAAAGATAAAAAGTCAAAAAGACTGGATGCCAGCATGTAATATAAATTAGCGAGGGAAACAGCGCCGGGATAACCTAGAGGTGAGGGTGAGGACTTCAAATAAAAGATGGGGGAAGTGAAAGGAGGGGATTCAAGAGACATTTCAAAGGCAGAATGAACAGGGTCTTGTGGCCAACTGGATCCCAATAACAAAAAGGCCTATTCAGGTACCAGTAATTGTGAATCAAATAGCCTGGAGAATGGCCTTGGAATCTGCATTTTAATGAACAAAGTGTCCAACGTGATTTTGTTACAGATGACCTGCCATTTTTCAAAACACTAGGGAAAAAGTGGTGATAGACACAGGAAAATAAAAGATAATTTGCTAGGGGTGTAGGAGAATAGACCATGAATTTAATTTTGGACAAAAGTCTTAAAAGAGATAATAATAATAAGGAAAAAAGAATCAACTGAGTGATAATCTACAGGAATTAAAGAAAGGTGCCTTTTTCATTGTGTTTTTCAAGTCTGCTCTGAATTCTTGCAATACAGGTACTTTCTCAGATGGTCAAGAGGCCAAAATAAGTCTTAACAAAAAAAAGAAAAAAATCCCACAGAAAAACGCTATATATTTAAAAGGAAAAAAAAAAATGGGGAGTCATGGAGAGTACCATATGTCACAACATGCACACTCTTTTCTTTAAAAAAGAAAAGAAAAATAGGCCCAGCTATTATCTATCTGAAGATGTAAAAAAAATTAGAAAATGCATAAAATATAGCCTTTTAGTGTTAAGCATTTTCTTATGTAAAAGACACTATTAACCAACTAGAAATGTAATCTAATGCTCTGGTCTGTTAACCTTTCACTCTGTTTAATAACAGAAAAAAAATAAATCTGTAGAAGGGTGCATTATTGTGTGATTTTTCTTAAGTTTCTTTTCTTCTACTCTACCAAATCCATAACAATAAGTAGTATTAGTACTTTTCAAGAGTCGTACAGTTTGTATCTATCATTTAGTTTTAATGAGGAAAGTTTGAAAAGTCTGAAAAAATCTTTTTTAAGTAATTTTAAAACATTCCCAAAAACATAAGAATAATGAAAGCATTGTAAATGGCTTCATGAGATTTCATAGAAGGTAAAGTTGTTTTGAAAGAATAGTTAAAAATTTATTCTCCTCAACTGTTAGCAGATTAGTTGCCAATATCCTTGAATCATTATTACATCAACACAAAATGAAGGAAGAATATGAAAGGAGAGAGCTCATCAAAGAAGGGGGTGAAATTTTAGTAAATAAATGATTTTTTTCAGGAAAAGCTTATTTTCCTTTTAAATCGTAGTTTAAAACTGCTGAGTATCCAGTTAGCCTTGAGAATATTACCACTGATAAATAGGAACAGGCAAAAGTCTCATAATTATAAAGCTGTACTCTGTGCTCTTAACCACTCGCACAGCTCTTCATACCTCTGCTTTTAATTTCCCTGAGGACACCTACAGGCTGTTGCGCAAACGTTCACAAGTCACAACTTGTTTTATTAGAAGTAATTGTGAGAATTCCAATGAGAAAATAAATAAGGTCTCAGAGATTTTCAAATCTCCATTTCCAGTCATTCCCAATATGTTTAGGGTGTGACTTTAAATGTATAATATAAGTTTAAAACTAGATTCAATATTTTTGTGCAACATACTCTCTCCAACTGTTGAATATTCCTGGAGAGAAAAGACCCAAAATATCCTTGAGTAGCCTGACAACCTTTAAAATTTTCATGTTTCAAATTATCCAACTTCCATCTTTTTAGGGACCACATAAATTTTTCTTAAATTCAAAGATTCAGATTTAGCAGATTCTAACACTTGGTGTGCCATCCCACTGGGTGATTAAAATTTTTGATGTGCTACTGCACTTTCTTTTGTCTCTGGAAAAAAATTTAAAAGACGCTATAAATTAAGATTTCAAACTTAACTTTGAGCTAAACTATATTTTATCTGAATTAAAGCCCAGTTGACCAAATATAAAACAAGTCCAGCCTACACATGTATTGGGTGGAAGTGAATGGTCATTTACTCTTTCCATACACTCCAGTTCATGTGTCCCAGTGCAGTATTGTTCTACAGAATTCAGTTAGTGCATGAGATCACCCAAGGTTCTAAAATACTGATCAGCAAATCCTGTCCAAAACTTTTTGAATCATAATTTTATGTAGGGAGATGAGATGTTTATAAAATTTTGTGTACAGGGGCCGGGGATCTGGCTCAGTGGTTCTGGCGCTTGTCTTGCAAGCACAAGGACCCAGGTTCGATCCCGGTAGCCACAAACCATACTGGGTGTGGAGACTCACACCCAGCAGCAACCAGTACCACACACCACAGTGCCGTGTGGTGGCTCACGCCTGTAATCCCAGCACTCGGGAGGCAGAGGCAGGAGGATTGCTGTGATGTGAGCTGGAGGCTGAGCTCAGGGCCAGCCTGAACTACAAAGCGAGACCCTGTCTCAAAAAAAAAAAAAAAAAAAAAACCACACACAAAAAAATATTTTGTATAAAGGATCAAGTCATAGTTAGGAAAGCACTGTAAAAAACTATACAAAAGCAGGAAAATAGGTTTTAAGGTGCCTCCTACAGTGAACTACTTTTTTGAATTGTTCCAGAATTATAGACTACAAAAACAAAAATAGCAGTTACTAAGGTAGAAGACTTTCTCTAAGACAGAGAAAGAGAGAGAGAGAGAGAGAGAGAGAGAGAGAGAGAGAGAGAGAGAGGATGTATTTTAATACTTTGGCAAATAGCCCAGAACAACATTGCTTTACTGGTCTTGGTTCCATGAAATTCCTTTAAATCATCAGTGTATAGGATAAAAGTTTTCATTATCAACTACATTATTGTGGAGAAATCTAAGGGTGACCACAGTCTTTCTGCCAGCAAAATCCTTTAAAGTTTCCCCACCAATATTTAATCATCCCAATTGATTTAAATTTGTGAACTATCTATAGATCATTAAGACATGACACAGATCTTACTGAAATACCTTCAGTCCAAAGACAGACACACAACCATGGACCAGGTAGTCAGTCATCTTCTGTTTAAATGGCAAGCATCACAGCTTCAAAGAAGAGTTGGCTACGCAGTGGTATTTCAAGAGAACCACTGAGATTGGGGAGAAAGGAGCCAAACATTTCCTACCCCTCAAAACCCAATTCAAACATAACAGTGACCTTTGATCAATTTATATTCATTGAGATTCTAAATTTGAAGAAATTCACAGGCTCAGAAGTAAGATTTTACCATTTCTAGCCCAGATGATTTGCAATTCTTTGAAATGTATTTTTTCATGGGTAAGAGATAAGTATGGTTGATCTGGGAGGTGAAAAAGGCTCTTCTGCTGGGTTTCCCCTATGTGCCTACTCTACTTCTGGGTAAATGTTCTGCTAGGGTTCACATTCATGGTTAAGCGGCCAATTAAAATCTAAAGAGGTTTCAAGATGGGGAAGGGAAATCACCTTGAAAAATTGCTACCCTTCCACTCTGCCCTAGAAAAGAAAGCCACTGGCCTTTCCCAAGCCCTTGGGGATATGAATAATAAAAAGAGTTCATATTCTACTGTTTTAGAAAAGTTGTCAGTTTAGCAAAGGAAGAAGTGAATAAATTAGACAAACATTTTGCCTTTTCTATATTAACTACATGTTCACCTTCTCACTCACAAAAAAGCATCTGGATCAATAAAGCAGAAAATCAGTCCATAACACTACATGCATATAAATAAGACATCACCTGTCTTTCTGTCTTGGATTGTTAAGACAGACTTCTAGACATTCAAAAACGTGTTTTCTTTACTTAAAGAAAGGAATTGGAAGAGAATGTCACTCTTAACATTTTTGATTATTTTTCACTTTCAGATAAGACAATTCCATTGATCAAACTCAGACCTTTGCAGTCATTCATTTTGCTAGATGTCAGAAATTGGTGAAATTTTCTGTCTCCCAAAAGATAAAATATTTCACTACCAAGAAAACACCTATGACTCTCGGCTTCCCCCCACTTCTATGGTTTTCTTATAGCACAGGCATTCATCGCTTAACCACAATGATCCATTCTGAGAAATGTCATTAAATTTTGCCATAGTGAGAACATTACAGGGTACACTTATACAAACCTACATGGTGTAGCCTGTAAACCTTTAAACTGACTTCATCATGCAATGCTTGACTAGCCTTTAGACTTTTTCAAACACTGTGGGGTTTAAGTGCATAAGTAAACAATACTGCCAAAAGGAAAATGGGCATGTGATATTTTAACTCTCTGTGGTAACATGAACATGCTACTGCTCAGTTAGCTATGATCAAACAAATCAGTGGTCTTTAAGGGGTGCCGTAGTCATTTTCTCGAGGTTGTGACACACCTGAAAGCCATAACTTAAAGAAGAGGTTTATTTTGTCTCACATTTTCCATCCACAGTCTGTTGGCACCAACACAAGGCATGGCAGAAGGGCACAGTTGAAGCATATCTGATCACAGCGAGTGAACCCAGGAACCAGGAAGGAAGACAAACCCTTTCAGGTCACATCCCAGTAGTCGGCTTCTTGTGATCACACCTACCTCATAACAGCACAGTCACAGTCACTAGTGTCCTCATGATCCAATCATCTTTCAAAAGCCCTGCCTAGGAACACATGAAGCTTTGGAGGGACACAGAGATATAAATCATGACAGCAGGTATCTATGCCTCTAAATAAGGGCCACTTTAATGAGGCCAACCATGGATGGTAGAGATTATACAATTTAAAACTGAACATTTTAATGTTTTCATAAATCAGATAAATTAGTGTGCTGAAAAATATTCATGAAAGCGGCAATTGCAAGTGAAAATCTATCAGGCATGCATAGCGTTACACACGTATAATCCCAGCACTACGGGACGCTGGAGCAGGAGAATTCCAAGTACAGTACCACCAGCCCAGCCTGGGTAACTTAAGACTCTGTCTCAAAATTAAAAATAAATAAATAAATAAATAAAAAAGAGTTGGGGATATAGGTGAGTATGAAAGCCCTGGGTTCAACTCACAGTACTGAGGTAAAAAGTCCATACTCAGTGTGGTAAGGTATAGAGGTAGAGTAGAACTGTGTGGAAGGACACATATATTAGGATCAAAGATTTGTGAAATATATCAGAAAGCAATAATGATTTTAAGAAATTGAGAAGTATCAATATCAAAACAAAGGCATCAAATTATGAGGTCATGAAATTATAATAAGTGCCATATAGTAAGTGGTTAAGAATGTTAAAACCAGGGCCGGGAATTAGCTCAGTGGTTCCGGCGCCTGTCTTGCAAGCACAAGGACCCGGGTTCGATCCGGTAACCACATACAATACTGGGCATAGAGACTCATGCCCTGCAGTAATCCGTACCACATACCACAGTGCCGGGCGTGGTGGCTCACGCCTGTAATCCCAGCACTCGGGAGGCAGAGACAGGAGGATTGCTGTGATGTGAGTTTGAGGCTGAGCTCAGGACCAGCCTGAACTACAAAGCTAGACCCTGTCTCAAAAAAAAAAAAATGTTAAAACCATTTAAATATCTCACAGTAACAGCTTATTTGCTGATTGGTTTTAATACATTTTCTTCAAGCAATTTAAAATAATCTTTTTATCTTAAAGAAACTGAAGTCCTTGATTTTTGTCCTTACACCATGTGATATTTCACCACAAAACTGTGTATTGTAGTACACAACAAAATGATATAGAACAGAATACAATATAGAACAATTTTCTATATTTCATTCTACTGTAAATATTTCAAGGACTCATACTTTTAACTTTCTAAGTAACCAGTAAAATGGAGTTCACGTTAGTTTTCTTATTTCACTCAACTGCTAGTAATTCCTTACTACAATGATTTAAAAGTCAGACTTTATTTTCACTGTTAACCTATTTTTAGAAGACTATTCTTTTTTGCAAAGAAAAAGTTTGGCATAAGTGAAAGCTACTACAGATTATAGATACTACAATTTTATTTTTTCACGTATACTGATAATACTATGTAGTTTATCTCTAAAGATAAAAGAAAAATCAGGTAAATGTCCAAGATATTTTCCTCAAAAGGTAATAACTAAGTAATTAACTTAATTTTCCCCAATAGTTATAGCAATTATCATGAGGTAATTACATGAATAGTTCACTTAAATTTCTTCTGAACGTCTATGTATAGTATTTTTTTTAAGCAAACTCTTTTTCTAAAAAAAAAGAAAAAACTCTTTGGCTACACAAAATTGGGCAATATTATAGAACTATACACTTATGAATCAGATGTTAATTTTTGTTATGTGCATTTTACCACAATTTCAAATTTTTAAATAGACTACTCCAGTGGTGGTGAATCTACGGCAGGCATGCCACAGCAGGCTGTTCAGGTAACTGAAAGCTCTAAAAGGCCTACTACCACTGGACTAGGCGCTGAAAAAAATGACATGTGTACTACCTAGGTCCGAAAGGCTTGTGTTCAGTTGCACAGAGCCTAGTATTCTTGTCTGTTTCAATTGCTCTCTGCTTACATCTGAAGGTGTCAAATACTGCACCTACATTAAAAGACTACATTACTAATTAGTCATTCACCTGAAACTCATAATTTTCACAACTTACAATTTTGATTCTAAGTAAGATTTTTGTTATCTATTCTAATAACTTCCTCTTTCGCTTTACTCATGATTCAAAATTATGGCAGTAAGCAGAGAACAGCAAGGCAGAAATGGCAGCCCCTAAAATTTGGCTTGACATGATTAAACACACATGAGTTACAATTATACAGTAATACTTATGCTTGTGAGGTGTTAGAAAACAAAGAATAAATAGCAATAGTGTCTAATCAGCTAGTGCCCTGCATCAGAAAGTGAAGTTTTATTATCTCAGTAGGCTTTCAACTTTTAAATTACTTTTGTGTAATGGATATGATTTTTAAAAAGTACAGTCTTCCTTACAGGGCATTCTCAATCATGTCAGTAGTTATTTTTACTATACTAATCAACCGTAAACTAAAATAATCAAATATATAGGTATTAAAGACCAGAAAATTAAGACCTACTTGCCCTTCTTTGTGAGCACCCATGAGAAACGCTGGACTCAAGGGTAAATAAGCATTAGCAAAAAGTTTAGTTTATCTCAGAGGTTAAATTCTTTACCAACAAATGTACTAATGGATACTGAAAACCAGATGATTACTTTATTGTTTGTGCTGTGTTTAGATAAGTAAAAGGCTGAGCCAAAGGTCTGTCTAGGCAGGAGTCTTCTGAGGCAGGAGTCTTCTGTCCTTGCCCACTGTCCACAAGTTAAGCTGACATTGTGTGTCTTTATTATGCATTCTCATTTAGGGTGCTGGGGAGGAATGGGGTCAGAAGGAACAAGGCAATGGTCTTAAGTCCCAGAGCAAGGCTAGCTGGGTAAACCTGTTACAAGCAGCACCCCAACATGGGGCCAGGGACCAAGGGTCCCTACAGGTAGCACACTGGACAAGGACCTGAGACTGGCATCCCCTACCCAGAGATATTCACAGACACTAATATCCTACTGAAAATAATCCTATTAGTGGCAAAAGGTAACTTTCATGGTTCATAGATGTATAGTGCTAAGGTACATTAATTTCATAAGGTCATATTCTTCAAAGTTAAAAACAAAAGTTTAAAGTAATCATTTATAAAAGTTAATAATTCTACCAAAGATTACTTAGTCCTAGTACTTATTTATTAACAAACTATTAGCAGATTTACAAAGGTGGACCTTAGTTAGATATATTCCTTAGAAGCTAGACCTGCTTCATTTATATGTACAGTGCACACTACACGTCCTAAACTGTCCCAATGTCTTTCCCTTCATATCCAGTAAGTACAACCATGTTTAGCATGTGTTATTTTCTCACCTGCTCATTTTGAAACCTGCTGTGGGATTTAGTTATACTAGAATGTCAGATTAGTTGTTATCTTTTAAGTAAGAAGTTTCCCAGCAAAATTGGGAAGCTAGTGACAACAAAGCAAAGCTGACGCTATCCTAGTTAGGTTTCACTCTCAGTTTCTTTCAGGGTATAGAATCTGGTTTATATGGATGCAAGATCCTTTCTTTTATAACATAACGAGCAAAGATGAGAGAAAGACTAGTAAAATATTTTTCTTGGCAGTCTCTGCTGACTTACAGAACTTTTCCACAACAATTAAAAAAATAAGTAGAATGTATGTATTTGTGTGTGTGCATATTAGGGGATTACCAGGATCAGGAAGGCACTTAGTTCTTTGTAGTCTTAACATTATTGGTGTCTGGATCCTTTCATTTATTTGGATTTACTCTATGGAGTTTTTGTTTAAATTCTATACCATTTTGCTCTGACCCAGATGGTTTCATGACTGAATTCTTTTAGCTTTTCAAAGAACACAATTTTCATGAGAAAAAACACTGCCTCATCTTTTAAGAAACCAGGATAACTCTGACTGTGGAAAAAGATGAAATTCAGATATCAATTTCAAAATGTCACTAAAAAGGAAGAGTAGCGGGATATAAGGTTAACACTCAAAAATCAACAGCGTTCTTGTACATGAATTACAGACTCACTGAGAAAGAAACAATTCCTTTCAGAATAGCATCCAAAAAAGACAAATATCTAAGAATCAGTCTAATGAAGGAAGTAACAGACCTCTACTCTAGGAGATCAAAGAGTGTATCAGGAAATGGAAAGATATCCCACGTTCTTGGATAGGCAGAACCAATACAGTGAAAGTGGGCATACTTTCAAAACTGCTACATAGACTTCAGTGCCATCCGGATTAAAATTTCAACAGTGTATTTCATGAACTAGAGAAAATAATCTAAAAATTCATTTGGAACCAGAAGAGACCTAAAATAGCAAAAGCAATTCTAGGTAACAAAGATAAGGCAGGGTATATCACAATCCCCAGGTTGAAATTATACTGCAAAGCTATTGTGACAAAATCATCACGACGCTGGTAAAGAAACATACCCAGGGATCAATGGAACAGAGCAGAAGATGCATTAAGAACTCCAGACATACAAAACCACTTCATCTTTGACAAAGGAGCCAAACACCCTCGCTGGAAAAAAGATAGCTTCTTTAATAAATGGGTTTCAACTTGCCAAAAATTAAAAGAAAACCCCTATTTTTCACCATACACTAAGCTAAAATCAAAATAGATCAAAGATCTAAATATTAAAACAGAAACACTAAACACACTACAAGATAGGTTAGGTAGATCTTGGAAGACACTGGTGTAGGAAAAGACTATGAACAAAATCTCAGTTATATGGGAACTAGCACAAAGAGTCAGCAACTGGGGTCTCATTAAAAAGCTTCTGAACAGCAAGAGAAACCACTGGGAGTGAAGAGAAAACCTAAAATGTGGGAAAAACATTTTTATCACCTGTTCCTCAAACAAAGGTCTATCTACCTAGAATAAAGAACTTAAAAAAAAAAAAAAAACAGACCCCTCCCAATTTAAAGACCCAATTTAAAAATAGGGAACTGACACTTCTCAGGTGAAATAGAACAAATAAACATATGAAAATATATTCAACATCACTGGTCACTTGGTCTTGAAAGAGATGCAAATGAAGATCATGCTGGGATTCCACCTCACTTCAGAAAGAATGGTGACTATCAAGAAATGAGCCAGTAACAAACACTGGTGGGGGTATGGGGGAAAGGAACCCTTTTCCATTGTTGGTGGGAGTGTGGACTGGTATAACCACTGTGGAAATCAGTGTGGAGATTCTTTAAAAAATTAGGATTAGAGGTCCCATTTGACCCAGCTATTCCCCTGCTGGGTATATTCCCAAGAGAATTAAAAACTTCATACCATAGCAATATATGCACACCCATGTTTACAGAAGCACAGTTGGTAATTCCTAAATCTTGGAAACAACCCAAATGCCCATCAACTGGAGACTGGATAAAGAAGATGTGTTTTTTGTTTGTTTTTTAATAAAATGGAACACTTACTCAGCCACAAAGACTGATACAGACATTCACAGCTAAATGGATGCATATGGAGGCCTGAAATAAAAAGGACACAACTGTCTCACTAGTGAGAGAAACTAAAAGTGTAAATGAGGACCAAAATGTATAATAGATAATGTGAAATAGGAAGCAAAGTTCTAAGGGGGAGAGGGAGAAGAGAGTGAGGGAAAGGAAGGAAAGGAAAAAAATATATAAGAAAAAAAGAAAAAAATGTAAACAAAGCTTTTGTAAAAAGAAAGGGAGGAAGGGGAATGAGAAAAACAAGAACTAAGATATATCATGTATAGGTACAAATTCTCAATGATGTGACCATAATGTATATCTAAAATGTACAATTAAAGTTAATAAAAAATAAACAATAGGAATATATGATTAAATATTATACTGTGACCAAGTAAGGTTGGACTGTAAACTGAAAATATATTAAAATGATTCACTATTGT
>PVIR01018410.1:0-33470 GCA_004026965.1 Petromus typicus | reverse complement strand
TCATGTTCTAGATAAACATGGGCTAAGATAGGTCAGTCATCTTGAAGAAACTTGGAACCATGTAGCTTCACAGAGTTGGAACTGTGAGTGTGTTTGTAAGGATGGGCTCTGAGCTGTGTGGTAGGAGGACTGAGCTGCCTTTTACTGACCTTTGATGAGATGACTGTATTATGAGATGATTAGCATTGAATAATGATCATCTAGACCTCGGCTTCTTAATGACTTTGAGTGCTTTTAATTTTATTATTATTATTATTATTTTTTTTTGGTACTGAGGACCAATCTTGAGATCTTGCACTTACAAGGCAGGCACCAGAACCACTTAGCTAACTCCTCAGCCTTTGAGTGCATTTTTCAATAATCAGTGAGGTATGTCTTCAGTAAATTAAATGAGTTTAAACTTTCATCTGCATTTGCATTGGTGATTAGAATTAAAGCATGAACATATGTGAAAAGTACTGTCTTAATATATTACAAATTATGAAGCAATTTTTTATCACTTTCCACTATTATTCAATGGTAGAAACATATCTTTCTATAATATTTTAAAAATAACAGGTAAAATATCACTTTTCTCTTGCCAATCACATTGGACCATATTTTTTATAAATGTTAGGCAGTCTTTAAAGATTTTCCATTTTAGCAGGATTCTTAGTAAATTAATCATGACAATTTTTGCCATCAAAGGAAAGGGGTAACCAGAGGTTCAAAACCAGAAATGACTAACCTCAGAAATCATGAACATCATAGACAGAATATGTATTTTCAAATGTTTCCCTACTCATGCCTGCAAAAGTAGATACATGAGTTTCCTTGCCTATTTTTCAATTTTAATACCTTATTGTTTCTCTACTTGTGTTTGAACTAATTCAGACTTCTTTCCATTGTGAACTTAGAACCTCTATGTAATACTTGTCATCAGAATATCTTTTCCCTAAATTCTCACTTGCACAGAATTATATTTATGAAGGCTTCCTTGTCCTTCTTAATAGTCTTCTTTTGTGAATTTTTATTCCTTTTGTACTTTCAGAAAAAATGAAGTTTGAAAAGCACATTTTTCAGTAAAATAATTGAAAGAAAACTTTCAGTCATTTAACAAGGAGATATACTTGACAATAGAAATTAAACCAGAGTCAACCACAGCTGAAGGAGTGAAAGCTCTCCTCAGACAGATCCACCTCTCTCAAAGAGTGATTCAATTATATCCACTGACCATTAGGGAATTGCGGTGAAATGTTGGGGCGAAGATTTAAAAGAAATCTTGAAGCTGTATCTACATCATTTGATACTGGAAGAGAACAAAAATTAATTATTTTTAACACACACAGTACTTTTTGGGTAAAATGTACATAAACTTAGAAAATATTAGTTATATATATATATATATATATATATACACACATACATACATAATATAATATATGTATATATATATATTTTTTTTGAGACAAGGTCTCGCTTTGTAGTTTAGGCTGGTCCTGAGCTCAGCCTCAAACTCACATCATAGCAATCCTCCTGCCTCTGCCTCCCGAGTGCTGGGATTACAGGCGTGAGCCACCACGCCCGGCACTGTGATATGTGGTACTGGTTGCTGCTGAGCGTGAGTCTCCACATCCAGTATTATAAGTGGTTACCAAGGATCAAACCCGGGTCCTTGGGCTTGCAAGACAGCCGCCGGAACCACTAAGCTAAATCTATATTTTATATAGAACAGTGAATAAGATGAAATAACTCATAATCTGAAAATAATGTTTATAATAAAATACATAAAATATGACAGAGCAATAGTTTGCCAAAGTATCTCTTGAAGATTAGTACGTCCGTGTATTTGAATTTTCTTAATATCTGAAGTTTTTAAAATTAAATTTATTCTTAACCATACATTCTTTGATGCTAGTATAAATCAGATTTTTCTTTAACTTCATTTTTAGGTTGTTCATTACAAGTGTATGGTAATTAGATTGATTTGTGTGCATTGATCTTGTAGCCTGTAACCTTCAACTCATTTATTAGTTCTAAAACTATATTAGCAGATTATTTGGTTTTAAACTTATTTTATTGGTACATTTTATATGTATGTTATGATCACAATTGACATGCTGAATTTGTACCAGTACATCACACGACTTAATTCTCATTTTTCTCATTCCCCTGCATTTCCTAACAGCCCCGGTCCCCTTTATATATAAGCTTTGTTTCCTTTTTTTTACCTTCATAGTTTTTCTTTCCTTCTTTACTGATCCCTAAACCGCTTTTCCCTTTGAATATTTTCTTACTACTTCCCAATACATCTTAAACATTTTAGAGCTCATGAGGAACTGAAGGTGTAAATGAGTTTGTGTATTTGAATTTTATTAAAAATAAACCAGCTCTCTAAAACTTGAAAAAATATGTAAATATTATTTACTTTTTCCGTGGCTCTCTAAAAACATTGGCATTTAAGTAATTCTCAATGTCCATGGCCAGGCAATCTCTTCTTTTCCTTCTCATGACTTCTTATAACTTGAAAAAGCACAAAGTAGAAAATAAAAACATAATCACATGGTTGTTAAAGAGGAGCAAATTTGGTTTGGAGAGACAAGGTGTGTAGCTAACAGGCTGCATTTCTTTCCCAGTCTCGTGGTTCCAAGGAAGCTCCTTACTATCCATAGTCCCGGAAGCAGGAGACTTTTTCATTACTGCACACACAGGCTGCTTCTGTGAACTAAGAATGATCATCTGATTATTGTTGCCAGTTTCCTTTTCTTGCAGATGATACACAGATGACTCTGAAGGAAAACTGAATCTTGGGGCAAGAAAAGCAAAACTTAACAGTACAAAAGCGAAGCTCTGTAAATAAAGGAACTTGATGACCGACCGATCGCTGGGGTGAGGAGAGGCCTTTCTCACCTGTCGCTGGATATTTTATTTTATGAAAAACATAAACAGAACCAGTGCCTTCCCACTTTGAGGTTTTCTTCAGACACAGCTACATGACCTACCACCACACCAATAAAATGGAGTCTGAATGTATATAGTGCTATCTTTTTTCTTATTGGTTCAAAATATTTATACGAAGATATAACATATTAGGAATAGAGTAACTTAATGATTAGTATTCAAAATAAAAAGTGTTTGCTTCATCTTAAAATTGTAGCTTGCTTTTTGGTTGGTATTATAGTTTTACATTCTCTTTCATTGGAATACTATATTGTGCCTAACATTATTTTGATGGTGATAGTAGTTATTAATGAACCAAACCAAATTCATGAACTCTGTCTTTTCCTAAACACCTATAAGCTGGTGTGCAGTGATCTGTATGCACAAGATAGTCTTACTAATGACTTATATTTACCATCATTTAAAGAAGAAAAACCAATAATTACAGAGTATAAATAATTTGCTAAGATTCTCACTTTTGCCTGCAGGGCAGTAATTGATATCAAATTTAGTCTGCTACTGAATCCAATAGGAACTTGAATGTAAAACTAATAGGGAAAGCATCACAGCAATTCAAGATATAGGGGATGAAGCTGAGGAGAAAATATATTGAGGCATGTGCTTCGTTTCCTCCAACCTCTCCCATCCTCTTCTCCTGGGCTTTGGCTCTTAATGAAGTCAAAAGAGAAAGTCTAGGTCTATAAGTGATCACAAACTCACTAAGATGGGAGAATGGAACCAAAGGTAGAAAACAACCAGTATTTAGAAGGCCAGTATCTCAGAAGAAAAATTAAACTTGCAGCACTGAACACAATATTCTGTGTGCAATATGTCTTCAGTCATTTATGTGCTCACTAAAGTGCACATTCATGAACTAAATGAAGAGAAACCAAGAAGAAAACAGCTGCTCAAAACAAATCAGGGAACTTGGCAGCCACACAGCAGGAGCCAGTGAAAGGTGGGATCGGAGGGACTAATAGCCCAGGGCGACTCAGGTTAACACTCTTTCCTTTCAATTCTGATGCCTGAAAAGTTCCAGCTGGCAGAGAAACAACAGAAACAGGTCTCCATTCACTGGATTAGGCAGCTTTCCTGGGAGTTTCTACCTTCCCCAAATCAAACTAACAAGTAGGACAACAAAACAGGAACAACTGTTGAAAGATTAAGCAATAGAAGAGTCGCCCATGCCATCTTCATTGTGAAATTATCTGATACTGAGGTAGAATATTTATGATTAATCTATGCAAAAGGGTGCTGAGCTAATAGAATATTAAAAATTACAACATAGGACGGGAGTTTAAAATATGTGTGTTTAGGCACATGCGTAATGTTGAAATCCTACCAATGAAAGTTTTGATAACTGCAATAAAGAATTCAATAGGTAGGTGTAAAAGAAGATTGGATTACTATCACAGAAGAGGATTACCATCTAATATTTTAAAGGCATCTATTGAATTAGAGAGTATCTATCTTGAGGACCACAATTAAAAAGTCAAGCCAAACAAACAAAAGAAAGAGTGCTGTGAATTAAGAATACTAAACCAAAGAGAAAATGTTAAGGAAAAAATAATATGCCAAGAAATGCTGAACAATAATTTTCCAACTCTGATACAAAATGTAATACCAGAGATTGAAAGAACTACAAGAATCCCAACTATGTGGGGAATCTAATCACTTTTACTGATTCTGCTGAAACATATGCCATTAGATCTTTAAAGGAGGGTATTTGCTTTAAAAAAATCTAATAAAACTAATAATCCATCTTCTTTATATAATTATCACATATTTTATAAAAATAGCTTTTATTAAAACTATATTTTAATACATATTGAAATATATTTATATGCTTAAATGTATATGTGTATTTGAATATACATGTATATAGTATATATACATATGCATATGTATGTATATAGTATATAAAAGACAATTATGTCTTTTATATATATATATATATATATATATATATATATATATGTAGAAAGAGAGAGAGTAGACAGAGAATTTTTCAAGAGAATGAGAAAATAGTAAAAGTAGGAAATTTTTTTTCCACCCCTCAGTATATATCATTAATTCCAAAAGATCTTACATCCAGATATAAAAGGCAATATAATGAAATTTGTATAATATGACAAGATATATTCATGACTTAGAGATAGGTATATATGTTAAAAAGACTCAAGGAGGAGAATGTATAAAGAGAAGAAAATAAAATAGACCTTAATTAAAAGTGAGAAAATTTAGCCAGGCCTTGTGGTGCACATTTGTAATTGAAGCACCCCCCACTCCCCGACCAAAACCCTTATGTCCATTAAGTAATCAAAGCAAAATAGTGATTAACAAAGACTCCTACATTTCCACTAAATTTAGAAGGGGTAAATTAGATGTCCTTACCCAATAATTAGATATTAATCCTCTAAGAGTGATAACATATAAAAGTGCCGAGGATCAAATGGCTACTATATGGAACATCATTATTTGAAAGAATCTTTCAATTCATGTTTTTTCAGATTCAATACGTACTTTGAAAAAGTGTTTCAACTTGTTATTCTCTGATTATTGTTATGAAATTTTGTTTTTAATGAAATAAAAACTCTACCATTTTGAATACTGTGGAAAAAAATCCAATTACACACACATGTGTAATCAGAAGACCAGTTTACACTAAAGACTAGTAGGAGCCTTAAGGTAGGCTTTGGTGTTCCTTGAATTACTCTATGATTTTATTGTTAAATGATTGACTCAGTTAATCTGATCATTTTATCAACCCCCATCGATCAGTACAATTATGTCTTATGCATATGAGCTTATATGATAAGTGCTTATAAGAAATTTAAAAGTTAAGTATGTCTGAAGTGATTTGCCCAAGGATCAAAACTTGGTAAATGGTAGAGCTTGAATTTGAATAGAACTCAACTGGGTTAAAACATTTTCAAGTATCAGAATAGTATTCTGTATCTTTTGTTTAGTGATATATACAGGGTGAGGAAGTTCTCTGAAGGAATTACAACTTATATGAAAGGAGACAATACTATTTTACAGTCATTAATGCTGAGAATCACTAAATTGACATTCTCAATTATTGTGTTACTTAGTCTGCGCAGGTTGTCACATATAATCCAGAAATATAGTGCTCACATTTTAAAAATTGAGTTACATGTATCCTATGAAATCCCCCGTTTTTTCTTACTATATCCATAATATGTCACTGGCGTAATTCTAATTAATGACAAGAGATGATGTAAAACTGCTGGAGATCTGTCAATTAAATTATTTCCTGACTCAAGTTCTCCTCAGTGACAAAGATCTGAAGTTTGGCTTTTACAGTTAGGACATATCTTCACATTTGTCTTTCCTGAGGACATTTATATTTAGACATTTGACACATATTCATTAGTGGGATTTTTAAATTATATGGTACTTCTATTTCTAGTGCCTGAAAGAATATTTATACCCTTTGATAATGGCTGTTATGATTCACATTTCTGTTGCAGGGAGGCTAGGTTTCAACACCAGAAGGTCCAGGGAACACTACAGTGTTATTTTGTTTTTGATGAAGAATTCAGACAAGACGTAACACACTAGTAAATGCAAGGTTTATTAGAAAGCAATAGACCTTTTCAAGAGAAAGAGAGAAAACACACCTTAAACATGGCACCAAGATGGCAGCTTTACTGAAATAAGGTTCAGTCTACTGTTTTGCAAATTGAATGGACGTTCAAGGCATATCATTTCCTTTCTCCTAGATAATTGTTCTCTTATGAAGACAGTGAGCTGCATTAGTCAATTTGGAGGGAAGAACCTTCCCACTAGAAAGCAGAATTATCCGGTAGCGTTTGTCTTGAGACCTTGAGGTTTTTGCCAGACCCCAGCCAAGTTTGGGAACTGTTTGGTCCCTAGTCTTCAACAGTATACTCAGAGGAGATTACATGTTACTAGACAATGTCTGAAAATAGTAAGCTATTCTACATTTTATTTATGGCCAATTATTAGAAAATGAAGGGAAAATTATATAGCTTTTTCAAACAGTCCTTCTACTGTCTGATTTGTCTGTAGTGCATGTGTATGTGTGCATGTGTGTGTGTATGTGTGTGTGTGTGTGTGTGTGTGTGTGTGTGTGTGGTAATAGGACACAAATTCAGCATTTTTGCTTGCAAATCAGATGTCAGAACCATGGAGCTTACCTAACTTCTCAAGAAACATTATCACCAAGGGAAGTGGGTGAGAGATTTCACACCTTTACCAGAATATTTTTTCTTTTTAATAACAGTCACTGGGACTAAGGCAAGAAAACACCAAACTGGGCCGGGGAGTTAGCTCAGTGGTTCCGGCGCCTGTCTTGCAAGCGCAAGGACCCGGGTTCGATTCCCCGGTAACCACATAACAATACTGGGTGTGGAGACCCACACCCAGCAGCAACCAGTACCACATACCACAGTGCCGGGCGTGGTGGCTCACGCCTGTAATCCCAGCACTCGGGAGCCAGAGGCAGGAGGATTGTGATGTGCATTTGAGGCTGAGCTCAGGGCCAGCCTGAACCACAAAGCGAGACCCTGTCTCCAAAAACCTAAAAAAAAAAAAAAAAAAGGAAAAAGAAAACACCAAACTATGGTTTTGAATTTTATTTCCTTGATGACTGATATTAAGCAATTTTAATTATATTTGTTAGACATTTATATTGTTTCTTTTTTTAAAAAAAATCTATTCAGACGATTAGTCTGTTTTTAGTCAGATCATGTGACTTTTTCTTTTTTTTTTGGCTGTTGAGTATTTTTGGATCTCTATTTAGTCTGAATATTTATTTTGTCAGATGAATCATTTGCAAATATCTTCCTCCATTCTTCTAGTTGTCTCTTCTGTCTGTTGATGGTTTACTTTTCTGTGAAGCAGCTTTTTATTGTGATACAATCCCATGTTATTTTTACTTTGCAAAAATATCTTTTCCAAAATTATCTACACCCTTATATTGAAGTATTTATCCTGTATTTTTCCCCGAGTAATTAGAGTTTTGGGTCTTACATTTAGGTCTTGACATATTTTGAGTTAATTTTTGCAAGCAATGACAGATATGGGGCTAACTTCATTTTTTTCATGCATGTATATGATGTTACCAGGATTTTTTATTTTTTTATTTTTTTACAATGTATGACCTTAGTGCTTTCCAGAAATAATTGGCTCTGGGTATAGAGATTGATTTCTGCATTCTCCAGATAGTCTCTGGGATTGTTTTTAGGGTTTTTTTTTTTTTTTTTCACTTGAATAGGTTTTAATAACAGAGAAATAATAGTTAAATCTTCTTGAATTACCACCACAGAATATACTGATAACACCCAGTATGGCTGGGTTTGTAGGAAATTGTCATTCCTTTCTATAAATGCTTATATGTGTCAACCAGAGAAATGAATACTAAACACAAGATGTTTGAATAAATATTTGTAAATCTGTCTTGTATAACTGAATATTTTTCAGTTGAGTTTACTGGTACATTTTACATATAATTATGATCGCTTTACACATTAAAAATTTGTGTTCATATATGATGTATATTAACTCACATTTTTCCCTTTCCCTTGCCCACCCTACCACCTGAAACCCCTATACACATAGGCTTTGTTTACATAATTTTGTTTTTGCTGTCAAATTTTTCTTCCCCTTCTTTATTTTCACCTTCCCCATTTCCATTTTCCCCTTGAACATTTTCCTTCCATTTCACAATATTTATCATACACTGTGACCTCATTTACACATTTAGTTTCTCATACTAGATAAATGATACAGTATTTACACATTTGTGTCTTATTGATTTCACCTATGAATTTGTCCTCAAGGTACATATATTTAGGTATAAATAGCTCTGATTTATCATTCCTTATAGCTGAGTAATCTACATTTTATAGAAAATCCATATTTTTATCCAGTCTCCTGTTGATGACATTTGGGCTCTTTCCAAGATTTAGTTATCACAAATTGAAGTGCTATAAATATAGTGGCACATATGTCATTGTGAGATGATTCTTTTAATTCTTTCATGCATGTATCTGACAAGGAAAGAGCAGGTTAAAATGGACCTGTATCTTGATTTTTTTGAGGAATCTCTAATGCCTATACTCTTGTTCTTTTGCTTAGAATTGTTTTGATTACTTAGTATTATCTAGAGTTTCTTATGTATTTTTTTTTTCATTCTCTGAAGAATGTTGTTGGTATTTTGATGGAGCGTGCATTGAATTTACTCATTGCTTTGACTTATTCTTTTACAATATTAATTTATCCTATATCAATGTATTTGGGTATCATTCCACTGTTGGGTTTCTTTTAGCTGTTTTATAATTTTCATTACAGATTTTCCATTTTCTTGGTGAAGTTTATTCCTACATACCTTATATTAGGAATTACTTTAATTGCTTTCTTGATGACTATTTGCACAAATGTGTTATTGTTCTGTAAAATTGCTACTTTCTTTTATGTTGATTTTGTTGCAACTGTTTCCTGGTCAGGGAATCAAAGGTGTCATACTGGGGTGACAAGCACTGCTCTTGTGCTGTCTGAGCAGACTACCAGTGTAGTAAACTCAACTCCAATAAAGTTAAAGGAGCCAGGCCCAGGGATTTAGCTCAGTGGTTCCAGTGCCTTTCTTACAAGCATAAGGACCCAGGTTCATTCCCTGGTAACCATATACAACAATGCCGGGCATGGAGCCCACCAGTAATCAATACCACATACCACAGTGCCCGGCGTGGTGGCTCATGCCTGTAATCTGAGCACTCAGGAGGCAGAGGCAGGTGGATTGCTGTGAGTTTGAGGCTGAGCTCAGGGCCAGCCTGAACTATAATGCAAGACCCTGTCTCAAAAACAAAACAAAACAAACAAACAAACAAAAATTAAAGCAGAAAAATTTAAGAAAGAAAGTCATTTTATTTATAAAAAGCAAAAAGAAAGGAGAGGAAAGAAGAGGACAAATAGGTACCCTGATAAGAAAGAATCAGAATATGGATCTCCAGAAAAATGGATCACCCAAGAGGTCTTTTGTTCCCCGCTTCTTTATGAGGGTGGGAAGTGAGGCCTGTAGACAAGAAAACTAGGCCTAATTATAATTTAATTGTGAAATGATTTTCCCCAAAATTATATAGAATGGCTCCTGAAAAATAAGTATCAATTCAGAATCATTAATAAATTTATTTTATAAAAATTTAAGGGAAAAAGCCTAGATACTAAGATATTCTGGGTAGTTGGTAGGAATAAAAAAGACAATATTAGCAATGTGTGGAAATATTCTAAAGAGTTTATCATTAAAATGTTGTCAGTGCATATTGGAGAATAACCCAAGGTCAAAATAAAAATTAAAAAGGCCAGATTCTTTTGAAAGTGGAAGATCAAGGATTAAGTGAAGGAGATTTGGCAGATACATGAAAGAAAGGAATTTATGCAAAATATAAAATATTCAGATGTAACCAGGCACATAAAATGGATTGCATAAATATGAGTTGCAAAAATAAAAAGAAGAAAGAATTGAAGAGAATGGGAACAGGAGGAGGATAGAAAAAGGAGAATCAAGGATTCAAGACAGAGAAGGAGTCAAAAAGGAAAAAAAAAGAAATATTTGAATATTTCCCTTCAAATTCAGTTTTAAATACAGTCATCATTTTACATACCACCTTTTAATACTTATTTCATACTGATAGTCAACACTATCATATCCATTACCCATTTATATAGTACCTTTCATAAAAATATAAGAGTTAACTTGTGATAGATTATTCCACTTTATTAAAATATGCATTATATTTGATGACTATAGATTTTTAGATAACTAATTATAAATTAGAGAATTAGGTGAAGAGCAGAAAACAGGAAGAGTATGCACATTCTACAGCTATTTCACAGAGAAACTTTATTTCTGGGAGAGAGGATGGCAGGACCCAGAGGGCCATCTGTGGAGCACAACTCTGGAACACCACTCACGTATGTTCACAGAGTGCTCTGTGTGAATTGAACCACTCTACATTTCCTTGGTTGAGCTATTTAAATTGTATTCTTCACTCTAATAAATGATATTAAAATACAATTCACAACTGATACAATGAGTCCCTTTAAAAACAACAGCTGGCGTGATATGGTAAGCACAGCCAAGCATGGCATCGCCTCATAATAGTGAGGGACAGCTTTCCCACAGCTAGCCGTGTATTTTTCTGGAAACATTCTATCCTGGATCCTGTTCTTCTGACTGCTTTCAGATCAAAATAGTCATTTTAAATAAGTCATTTAAAAGAAAAATTATGTGTTGTTTTATCCTTACAAGGATGCAAAACCATAATAAATAACTCTTTCATTTGAGGTGAATAGTCTTATACATATGTTCACATCCAGCAAGTCCTGTTAGTTGACACTGTAAAATGTCTTAACAATGTTCAAATCATGGCAAAATGAATAATGACAAAAGACACTAATGTTTATTTTTAAAATTTTATTTTCTTTCTCTTTATTGCTTTTATCTCTCCCCATCATATTTTCCACTGGTCTTTTTGCTACTCAAAGTAATTTCTTTATCCCTAAGGAAATAATGAATGACACTACAAAGCAAGTCTGTTTCTAGTAACAAATCTTAAAATGAGATCACACTCTGGTTGATATGAGGGCTTTTTATTGAAAGGGATTTAGTGACTTTCTTACATTACTAGTATTTATTCAATGCAATATATTTATATCAAGATAAACAAAATGATCCTTCTCTAAGGTCACTGTTCCAAAGACTTGCTTTCCTTATTGTTGTTTCCTTTGTATACATTTTGAACTCAGGATATTTCAGGTTTATCTTTATATAAAGCACTGCATGGACAAATAGACATCTTGTTACTAAGGAATCGTATGGCCATGCCAAGTATTTAGATTAGAACATTTTTATATATCTGTTTAGAAGCTTCCATTTACAATGCATAAAGATTTATTTTAGTCACTTCACATTCTTTTAGTCTTTTTTTTGTTCTCTCCAGAAGTCAGTAGGAATTATATCATGATCTCCTTTTTTCAGATAAAGAAATATAAACAATAATAGTAAACAGCTCACTCAAATTTACAGATTCATTCTTTGAACCCATTTCCTGACTCTATGTCGATGATATTTGCAGTTGTTCTGTCATGGCTGATCACATCCATGTATATCAAGATAAGTTACATGATGTAACCCCAATTCTTGTTAGCAGTTTTCATTCTATTATCTAAGATACATGTAAACAGTCTTAAAAATGGGAGTGAAACAGCAAGAAGGCAGCATAAGATGCTACCTTGTGTATTTTCTTTTCATTGCGGCATTCATTTTGAAAATCAGCACAAAAAATGAACTTGTTTCCCTTAATTCAGAACTCAACAAGTTTTACAAATGGAGCATATGAAGTGAATCCACAAAAATATCTGTGGTGTAAATGAGGTATATGTTTTGACAACATATACATAGCTGACCATGTCATTGTCATCTTAGAGCAGCTTGCTTTCTTATAATGACTATTTGGCTAAATGACTATTTGTTACTGAAACAGTAACAAAAATGTGATAACTTTTGGTAATAAGAACAAAATGAAAACCATTACTTTAGAAATATTTTCACAGATATTTTCAGTTAATGTTCACTATAAAATAATCTGTTCTAAATAACATGGACTACAAAATATTTTACTGTATCTTCTGGACATATGCAATCATAAATATATAGGTAAATATATTTTATCTGTAATGTGACACATATCTAAAACAATGCAAACTCTTAAGTAAGTAATGTGGTTTGTTTGGGGGTAAATATTTATTTCTGTGTGAATATAACCTTAACAGAAAGAGAATATCATTTGGTGAAAAACTTCTATGTAGTAATTAGAGGCATGTACTGCAAAGATCATCAACAGATAAACTTATCTTTCAGCTTAAATTAATTTTAACCATTCTTGAAGCCTACCTAAATAGAATTATGTGAGATACTGACAATCTTTGTGCGTAAATCTCAGTCCCACATTGCATTTGAGCCCCATTCATATTCTAGCATATAGAAATAATCTGTTCTTTTATACTAATGCCTTTAATTCATGTATATTCCAAAGTTCATTCATTTATGTTAGCATGATTTTATGAAATTATAGTTTCTAGTTATGGACTACTGCAAAGAGAGCCACCATAAACAGTCTAAGGTTTCCATCTTTATATTTTCTCATGAAGCTAAGAGTAGAGCTTCTAGGTTGTAGGAAAAGTACATTTTCCAAATCAATATGTATAGACAATTTTTTAAGGTATTTGTGCTAATTTGCTATCTTTTTATTAGCATATATAAGTTCCATTTCTTACACATTTTCTCCAAATCCTAAAAGAATTCTTTTTATAAGCTTTACTCAATATGAAGAGAAATATTATTTCACACCTTTTATGTGACATTATATGTATGGACATTCTCTTTTGTAAAGTTCCCATATACATATTTTACCTTTACACATTGAATAGAATGTGACATATGCATTTGTTTGATATTGAAAAATTGAAAGGATGTTTGATTAGCTTAAATATTTGATGAGTTTTACTATACTCCAGAATTCTGAAGAAAGGTCTAATTTGAGAATATATGGAGTAATTACTTTTACTATTTTGCGTTATGTTTTGAATTTAAAAATATCTGCAGCAGCCAAGTATTATAATCAATATATACATGGCAAATCATGTTTGGTATACATGAGAGAGATCAAGGTACTGATACAAATTCAGAGGCCATAGGAAATAGATAGTATTTAATACCACAGAAAAAAAAAATGAGATATCTATTTAAAAAACATAGATTGAGAAGACAAGGGGATCTAGGATCAGTCAAAAAATAATCCAAAGCCAAGCAGTCAGAGGAAGAGAAGCCAGCTGGTAGTCAAGAGAACTAAATGGTTTCATATTAAAAGAACGGGATATGACTGCCACTCAAGTAAGAAGGCATTTCAAAAATTAATCAACAGGTTTGAGATCAGGTAAAAAAGTCTGTCTGAATTGATTGAGAGATAGTGATGCTCTCTAAGACTATCCTGACAAGATGTTAGAAAGTGAGAAAATGGATCATTTGTAGTGTTTTCCAATGAAGAAGTGTGATTATAGGAAGATCTTGGGTAATAAAAGTCTTTATGGTTAAATACATGAAAATCTTCAAAACTGGACTTTATAATGAAGAGGGTGGTTCATTACAGAAGAACAAATACAAAAAGGAATAATTACAAGGAGAAAGTTTCTTATGTAACCAAAAGTCAATAAAAGAAGCAGAAAATTCTTTGGTGAGTAGATGTGGCTGCGAGCTTTGAATGCTCCTACCCAAGAACTATCATTCTCTCAGTAAAATGTAAGGCAACTGTAGCCATCTCTTCTCTGTTCTGATGAAATAATTAAATAAGATAGTGTTCAAAGAAAATGTTCTACAGGCAGATGCTCCCTCACAGCAAGAGATAACAGGCTGATACTCAACGTTAGAAAGCAGTGCAGGGGCTTCTAACTTCATAAAATGTCCATGTGAGTAAAATACAACAAAGTTTAATAAGCCATTTGACTGTATTATAATCAAACTTTAATTGATGTTGATATCTGAAAGAGAAATAAAGAATGTTCAGTATTCATGGCTGTGGCTTTCTAATTCAGATCTAATTAATAAAAACACCAGCAACAAATATTACTTGTTGAAGACATAGATTGCCATAAGTTTTTACTTTTAGAGAATCCTATAATCATTATACTATCAATAATTTTGTTAGATTTAATAAACTTTTAGAGATAATAAAGATAAAATATATATAAAAGTGCAACATCAAAACACATTCTCCATGAGACAAATTCATAGTTTTTAAATGATGGCACCACAGGTCTTTTTAACCAGCCTCTGTACACACGGGAAACAGAGTAGACTATTCCCTCGTGTAGTTTGTAAGATCACTGTATCGCTTAGATCAGTGTAAAGAGTGGTACAAATTGAAACTGTTTTTCATTGAGACTTACTTTTTTGATCTACTGTTCAAATTCTCTTGGAAACAAGAACATGTCACTCATAGTTATAACCAGTTAATTCTCCTATAAAAATCGAATGTTTAAAAATCAGAAAAAGCCCAAACTACATGACCTCTTTGTAACTCAAATAAAAATTAAAGGATCTGATTGTGTCTAGCTCTCTTTGAAGGTTTGGGCAAAGGAATAGTGGAATATTTAATGAGACTTAGGGATACAGTGCAGTTGGTCTCAGACTCTGGGGTATGTGGGTAGGTACCATTGATGTGATTCTGTGTGAAAGAGAGATACAGAGGACTCATTTGACATTTATCAACTGACAAAGGAAAGAGACTTAATAATACTGACATCTCTCTATCATACACATGGTTATTTTTTAAAAACCAAGACACACAAGGACTAAGCAAAATTATCAAATGACATTGCCTCAATTTAAAGTAATATATGTGTATTTTTAAAATTTATAAACCCATGTGTACAATGCAAATGTGGTGATATCCCGGTAGAGCTGACACTCACTAATTCGTGCTTTCTTTAAACATTTTAATCTCAGCCTTGAATCAACAGGGAAAACCAAGCAGCCAGAACTGAAAGTAGAAATGTAGCTGGCCTGTTCAGAAAATATCTACGTGGGTAATCGACACTAGATTCACCATTCAAGCATCACCTTGATGAATGTTTACAACACTTTTTTGAGAGCCAATTATACTGTTTTTGTGTGTGTGTGTGCAGGGACTGGAGATCAGCCAGATTAGTTGTGTGCACACAGCTGTTTTGGATCTACCCTTTCAAATAAGAGCAGCTGAAAAGGCTGAAGTTTGATCTGGACCTGGTAAGTGAAGCTTTCTTTGTCTTTTCTGTGGACAGAGTTTGACGAGAAACCTCTTAAAATAAAACGTGGTCAGGAAGCAGAGAAGCTCTTCTAGGTTACAAGTTACACAATTTTTTTCCTCTTTGGAATTTTTTTTCATGATTTTTGCCTTTGCATTCTACCAAGAGAAATGGAAACATTAAATTCTATTGCACACGTTGAATTTGTACTGAACGTAGGAGGGACAGCCTTAAACTATTCTACTGTATGAAATGTAAGAAGGTTTTATGTTTAATACAGTAGATCTGCTCAGGACAAAGAGAAAAGAAGGTTGACAGTAAAAGCACTAAGAATTGATATCTGGGCTGGGAGTAAGTCCATGCTTTTTAGTTCCCCACAATGTGAAGTTATTAATGGCCAGCAGCTTGATCGTCACCCCCAGAAGGAGCTTCAATTTACCTGTGGACACATTCAGACAATCCTGCCTTTGGAACGGTTGCTGGTGACAAAGTTTGTAAAGTTTGGAGCAAAGTTTGCTCATCTTTGGCTTGAACACTTTAAGTCTCAATAATCAAACTGTACATCCGTGTAAAGGACAAGATTTTGATTTTCATAAGAATTTTTTGGCCTGGAATGTGTTCCAGCACAGACAGAAAGATCTCTGCCTATTGCAAACTCTACATATCTGTTTAAAAATGAAAGTGGGGAATATAAATATCTATACCTGTGTGCATATATCTGAGAATTTGTATACTTAAATATGTATAGTTATACACAGGTACATATGTCAATGTACTTTTACACATATGTGTGTAATCACATGCATATCTATGTTTGTGCATGTAAGGATTGTATATGTGTACTTAGTTAATGTGTATAGTTTTACAGTTTATATGTATAAACACATACATGTGTATATAATCAGACACATTAACTCTATACAAGTGCAAATTTTCATATGTGCACAATTACTTTTGCCAAATGACAAGTTTGCACATTACAGAATAGCAACTCTGGTTTACTTATAGTTTTTAGTTTTATTCCCAGCTTGATAAGAACAACTAACTTCTAATATCTGTGAAATGGGTTACTAATAAATACTAATATTCACTTTATTATTTAAATTATTTAATTTAATTGAAAAGGGACAAAATATGTTACTAACAAAAATAATCCATAAACATTTACTGAGGATATAACACATATGAGGTTGAATGTCTACGAAGTGTGAATTAGAAAATATTAAAGACCTTGCCATAAATTTCATTCAAAATAGTATCCTCACTTCAAACACTCTCATCATCATTTCAAAACTTTTTAAGCAGTTCTGGAAGTTTCTCTCATGTGCAATTTCAGTTGCACTGTTGTGATTGCCTCAGCATTCTGAACTGAATCAAACATTTACTTTTTGTGTCATCTTGACGACAGGGAAGATCTGGGAGGAGGTTGGGGCCAGATCCAGTGAGGAAGGAGAATGAGGTGAACCATGATGTTTGTATTGGGCAAATACTCTTGCAACCAAATGATCAGAGGGGCAAAATTATGAGGAATATTTCAATAATACATTTATTACAGTAAATGAACATTTTCCTTGATGCTCATTGAATGCCTGAATATACTACCCCTCACTTCAAACACATTCGTCACATTATTGTTCGAAGTTTGGCTTTTACTATAATAACTTTTGAATGTTCTTTGTATGATTCTCTGGCTCTTTTTGTGTGCTGGAAAATAAATTGTAGTGAGAGTTTGGCTCAGGACAAGTGGGAGAGGGAGCACAGAATTAGAAAGAGTCAGTGAGACAATAGGCAGGTTGAGAATTAATTTTTCATATTTAAAAAGTAATTCCATCCTTTAGTGCAGGTGCTTATGAAATTCCAGCGATGTCACTTTTGCTTTCTGCATCATTTAAATTATGCTAGTAATACAATTTATTTTTAGTGCTAACTCATGAATGTCTCACTAAAAGAAGCAAAATCAGTTTTACTCTGAATGAGATTGTGGAATAAAGGGAAGTTCTGAAGAAAAACTAAAACTCATTAGTAAAATTGCTATGAATCCAATCAGTTAAAGAAAAACAATAATTGCTTTAATACTCTGAGGTTTCTGCTCTCTTGAAAACCATTGCTGGAATCACGTGCAGCAGACAAACACAACAAAAATCCCCTTAGGTTCTGTCTCCCCTACATGAAAAAAATCTTAAGGGAGAATAAATGTCCCTGCAAGGCAAAGTAAAAATCATTTAATAGTATATTTGTTTAAGTCTTTCTTTTTGTTATTTAAATACAAATTTCTCTAATAAAGATGTTAGGCATTTTTCATGTGTTTATTAGCTATTTGTATTTCTTCTTCTGAAAACTACTTCATTTCAGCGCTTTATTGAGATTTTTATTTGGAGCATCTGATTTTTTTGAGGTTTTCATGTATTCCAATTATTCATTTATTTATTTTTTTATTTAGAGACAGGGTCTCGCTTTGTGGTTTAGGCTGGCCCAGAGCTCAGCCTCAAACCCACATCACAGCAATCCTCCTGCCTCTGCCTCTGGAGTGCTGGCATTACAGGCTCATATGAGTCACCATGCCCAGCACTGTGGTATGTGGTACTGATTACTGGTGGGCAGAGTCTTGACACCCAGTATTGTATGTGGTTAATCAGGGAATCAAACAAGTCCTTGGGCTTGCAAGACAGGTGCCGGAACCACTGAGCAAAATTCCCAGCCTCCATGTATTCCAATTATTAATCCTCAGAAAGAGGATTAATAGTTGGAGATATTTTTCAGTTGATATTTTTCTGCTTTTCTCAATGATCTTCGATCCAGTTGAATTTTAGTTAGATATAATGAGAGCACTGAATCTAGGTTCAATCTTCTGCACACAGAAGATTTCCAGTTTTCCCAGCACCTTTTGTTACAGAGATGATCTTTCCTGCAATATAAGTTTGTTGGCACCTTTGTCAATGATCAGGTCCATGCATCTGTCTGGGGTCATTTCTCCTCTCTGTCTCATCTCACTGGTTTGTTTGTTTGTTTGTTTGTTTGTTTTTTCCAATTCTACACTGGATTTAATCACTGTAGCTTTGTGGTAGAACGTGAAGGCAAGGATGGTGATGCCTATCGATTCTCTCTTATTGTCTAGGATTGCCTTTGCTATTCTAGGTCTGTTTTGGTTGCATATGAGTTGTAAGATTGTTTTCTCTAGTTTTGCAAGGAATGCAGTCAGTATTTTCATTGGGGTTGTGTTCAATGTCAATATGAGCTTGTAAGTACAGCCATTTTGATTGTATTGGTTCTGCCTTTCCAGGCATAGGGATATTTTTCCACTTTCCAAAATCCTTTCCTATCTTCTTTTTCAGAATACTGTAATTTTCATTATAGAGCTCTTTCACCTGTTGTTGATGATATTGTCATTGGTATTGCCTTTCTAGTATCTTTCTTTCTGAGTTCATTATTGCTACACAGGAATATTATTAATTTCTGTGTACTTATTTTGTATCCTGTTACATTACTGAATTTGGCTTTTAATTCTGAAGTATTTTTGTGGATTTTGAGGCATTACCTATGTAGAAAATCAAGTCATTTACAGATAATAATAATATGATGTATCCTCTTTCCTATAGACATTTCTTTATTTCTATGGACTGTATATATTTCACTCCATAATGTTACATTTATGTATTTTATTTCAAATAAGTAAAATTGTAAGTATCTTTTTTCCATATTTGAAACAAAGCGTGTGAATACAAGATATTTAAATATTTAATGCATACCAAATTACAAGTACTTGCACAATATTAGTGACTCTACTTATGGAAACTTATGCTATCATTCCTTTGTCCACCAGTGGATCAGACACCCACTGCTTCATGTATACTAAATAATAACAAGCCTGTTGTAAGCATCATCATAAGCTTCTAGTAATTATGACTAATTAAAAATCTGTAGGGTATCTGATACTGCACTAAAAATCATTTTACTTTGTACATATAAAGTATAATTACAGAGTTAGTGTTTTACCCACTCTATATACATGAGTAAACAAAAGGCTTAAGAATATGAGGTAGCTTGCTCAGAGCTATACAGCTAAACAATGACAAAAATAGTTCTGGAATCCAGATGGGCTAAGCTCCAGCCATGGCTTCTAATGCTCCTTTCAGGGTTACCTGGAGACACGCGCACAGCTCAAAGGCATAAGGATGAGATACACCTGGGTTCATTTGTCTTATTTAAGTTCCCATGATTCTTACAACTGGTGATGAGGAGCAGGAGGGACCAGGAAAAGAGGTACTTATAAGTTTGAGATGCTATTCTTAAATCTCTGTCCTTTGTGCTTTTAGACAAGAAAAGGGTTGTGTTGCCTAAGAGGGTCTGCCTTCTCCCTCTGTGCATATGGCTGGTACCCTCATTCTCCATTTTCACAAGGAAAGGTGTTCACTATAAATGGATATTTACTTCACACTCACAGTCCTTTTATTGATTTCCAAGAATGAGGAGTTTGGACTTCTGTATGTGATACCATTCCAATGCTGTATTAGTTAGTTAGAAATGTTTGAAAATACTAAGATACCTATTTTCTACTTGTCACTTCTTGTCCTTTTGAAAAAAAGTTTCTAATAAGTCTACAATTGACCAATGCAAAGTATCTAATTTATTACAGTGCAGAAACATTTTAAAGTTCTCCAAACCCTTTTACACACATATGTGCACAGACAATCACACATATGCCTAGGAGCATATCACTTAGGAAAGAACACTTTCAGTTGTTTAGTATTCATATTCTTAGTCAGCGATAGAATAGTATGTTAGATATTTAAATTGTTCAAAACAAAATGTGTGATTGCAATGTTTCCTGAAATTTCACAAAAGGTGAACACTTCCATTTTTATGAAATATTTAAAAGCTAATATAATTTAAAATCTCAATCTCACATTCATATCACAGAAATAAAAAAATAAATATATAAAATTTATGAATGAATTTGTTAACTTATAAATTTTGGGCTGTAAAAGAGATTACTGAAAAATGAGTAAGACCAAGTGGAATTTTAAAATCTCTACATGACTACATATCTGCTCATTGTATCATTTGTCTCTGTGTTTGTCCATATTTGTATATGTGCTTAAAAATTACACTGCAGTTTTGACCAACTATATATAGTTGTTATATACAGTGACATAATTTAAGCAAAACTGAAATATAACCTATATTCCAATTTTATATAAACTGATGATATATAATGCAAAAAGCCTATGTATAGTAATTAGTAAGAATGAATAACACAGAATCTTAAAGACAAGATAGGAGTGAGTTAGACATGTTTGAAAATACTAAGGTACCTATTTTCTAGTAAATGTTCAATTATTTATTAAATATATTTTACTATGAGCAAAAGTGCATATACTTATGAGATTACTTCTAACCTCTTTGTTTTGTATAATTTGGTCAAATGAAATAATAACCACAAAATAAAATTACTTCCTCATAAAACTGTAATAAGATAGTCACTGTATATTATTTGAAATAAAATAAATTAAAGAGACTTTAAGAATTTATCCAGCTTTATTTTATTATCATTGTCCTCAAAAATCTCATTCTGTTTTTTTATAATATACTTGGTAGAAGATGAAATGATCTAATGCATTTAGTACTCAGTAGAATTTGAAATTTAATTACTGATTTGAAAATGGATCAGAGTTCTCTTGGCATTAAATTCCAAATATCTGTATGTATCATTGCTATGAATTTCCATGTAGTTCCATTTATAATCTCACTAACATTTTTAAACTGCTAGGGAAAATCTGTGTAGCTAAGACCTCTCATAGAGATGTTCTTATAACCTACAAACAAGTAATTATGCTTCACATTTATTAACAGAATAAACAGAGTTAGTAGGTTTAATGAACTTTATGAAGTTGACAAAAATAATCAAGATGAACAGTAGGACAGAATATTAAAAAAGAAAGTCATCCTATCTTTATAATCAAAACTTACTAACCCTTGAAACTTCCTGTTCATCTTCAGTTAGGTCAATTGCTGAAGTAAACAAGAACTAAATCCCCAGTATTTGTCTTGAGTGAATGCTTCTTCCAATTTGACCTCGTTTGTCATTTGATGCTTTCCTTTGTTTACTCAGCAAGGATGTAAACATGTTCACTACATCTACATGGAGTGTTATATCTGAAACAAAAATTATATTCTTAACATTAGCATATTACTCTTAAGTTATTATAAACACAAACCTTCATTTTAATAGGCCAACTACTATGTTTATATCACCCTAAATCAACTAGTAAATACATTCACAGCACTTTTAGTATCATTCCAATCTTTAGAAGAAGAAATGACACTTCAAAAACCAGATATAGTGCTTTCCTATTGTTTTATTTATCCCGGGCAAGACCCACTCCATATTCTGTGAAAGAGACACTCTTTACACATTACTGGTGACACTTCATTTAGCCTTTATAAACTTTGCGGTGTCATTGTCCACTTTCTAATAAAGTGTTGGACTCTATGCAACCGTGTTCGATGTCAGTGTCTTTCACCCAGACTCTGCATCCTCTACACTGATACAAAATTCCCTAAAGGCCAATAGTCTCTAAAAATATCAAAGTCTTTCTTTTCTCTCTTCTAAATTCTCTTTGAAAAATATTTTCCAAACCTATTACTTTATATTTCTGCATCTTTAAATAAGCATTACTGATGTAAACATAGAGGAATGGCTTCCTATAAGCAAAACATATGTAGATGATAATTGTAGATATTAAGCTACTGGAAAGAAAATGCTATGTAAACTTGGTTTTTTAACTAATGGAGAGTAGATATGTGTGTATGTATGTTTTGGAGCCAAGAAATTGATAAAATTTAATATTCACAAAGAACTCTCTTTGGCCACTAGCATTTTTAATAACATAAACTGTACCAAGTATAACATAAAGAAAAATGTATAATTACTCAAACTAATTCAGAGAAGCCAAGAGGATAAACAATCTTAGTCTCAAAACTTCTTCAGTCAGCTGCTGAGTAATACCTTGGCTGTTTCTAAGATTTGGCTAATATGAAAAAAGCTGTTTTAAATATCCTTGTGAAGGCTTTTGAGTGGACATAAATGTTCCGTCCTTTTAGTTGACACTGAGTCATGTGATTGATATTAAGCAATTATTGGTTCATATGGTAAGAATGTCTTTCACTTCATAAGAAACTGGGATGCTGTCTTTAAAAAGTTAACTGTGGCATTTAGTGAATGAGTGCCAGTTATTGTTACTCCTCTACCTAATTAGAATTTGGTGATGTCAGTGGTTTGGAATTTAGCTATTCTAACAGATTCAGTTATTCTTTGTTTTAACTTGTGATTATCTTATGCCTTTCAGTATGGAGAACCTTTTTATATGTTTGTATATATACTTTGTGCATACGTAGTGATACATTCTTTGATGAGCATTTTAAATATTTATCAATTGATTGATGAGATAATTTGAACATCTCAGTATATTCTTTGATGAAGTATATTTAAACATTCTTATTCCACTTTTAATAAGGTTGCTCATTTTCTTATTGTTGAATATTAAAAGTTCTTTACTTTAGAGAGCAGAACTCCATCACAATATATTTTGTGAATTTTTAAAATGTGTTACATATATGTATATGATTCTTCAAGATAAACATATTAATTGTATATCAGAATCATAAATCAAATGATTTCATATTATACAATATCTGTATTTTTCAATGAGGTATAACATTAAACAATTGGTTTCTTTAAAATTTCTAGTCTCAAAATGAAAAAAAATTACATGAGCCTTGTCTTTTCATTATCTTGAAAACTATCACAAGCAGAAAATTTTAATTTTAATGATTTTTTTTCTAAATTGTTTCATTTATAGACTGTTTCCCTGGCTTTTCATTTATTTTTTATTTGATTTTTTTTGGGTTTTTTTTGTGCCACTAGGTATCAAACTTGGGCCTTTGTATTTACAGGGTAGACATGGTACCACTGAGCTAAATCCTGGGCCCTGAAGTGTTATCACTCTATCTAAAGATAACTGTATTCTCTTTTATGTATTTTATAATTTATGTTTAGTTATGTGACCAATTTTTATGTTTTTATTATAAAAAGTGTAAGTCCTATTATGTTGATTAATTTTATGTATGAAGATACTAAAGTGCTGAAGGACTATGTATACAAAAGTTTATTATTTCTCCATTATATTGAGTTTTCCCATCCCAGAAGTCAACTATGTTTGAGTGGGGGTAGTTCTGGAATCTCTGTCTTCTGCATTAATTTATTTGTCTATTATTTTACTAACATCACATTACTTTTATTATTATAGTTTTATAATTGAATTTCAGATTTTCATCTTGGTTAGTCAAATATTTGGAGTGTTATACTATATGGTTTATTGACATTTCTCAATAAATTGACACTTTTTTTGAAAATATTCTGATGTTAAACATACTCTTCATGAGAGTGGGTGGAACATTTTTCTAATTTTTATTTTACTCATAACTCAAAGGAACCAACCAACCATTTGGATGTCACAAATTTCAAAATCCAAATAACTCTTCCATCATTGGCTTCCTTCTCTGTATTTTCCTTGTTAATCTTCATTTCTTATTTCATTGAAATATATGACTACCATAACAAAATCTGTTTCCTTAACTGCAGTTATATGATTTCCCCCAGGCTTTCTCCATTTGTATTTTTTAATTTAATTTGAATATTTAAATGTAAGCAAAGTAACATACAATGCATGGAGATTGAATAGTGAAATAGAAACATACCAAAATAAAAGCATTGTAGAATCTAATAAAATATTGGGCCAGGGATTTAGCTTAGTGGTGTTGTGTCTGCCTTACAAATGCAAGGTGGTAAGTTTGATCCCGGATAGGAAAACAAACAAACAAAAAATCACTCCAGGGAGAGGACACTTATTCATTAACCAAAGGTCTAGTAAGCTTGTCCAGTATATCCAGTTTTTTTTTAAATCAATAAATGGATTCTTACATGTGAATTCTTCATATAATATAGAATTTCACAGTAGGGTTGCTAATATTTTAAAGATACAGTGATGAAGACTGTGGAGGGAAAAAGAAAGGCATGTATGGAAATAGAGACAGAAAAAAAGAGAAATATTAGGCTCCTGACTGTATCCCAACACACTTTTAAATGTATAGAGTTTCTCAAAGAGTGGGGGACAGCAAAAGAGGCTACTAAAATAGGAAAATAATATGAAATACAGAAAATAAAGAGAGTCCTTGGGAAGAAAAAAGGTGTTTCCAAGAGTACTAATGGTTTGGATCGTGAATGTCCCCTAAAAGCCCTTGTGTTAAAGACTTCTCATCAGTCTAAAGTGCCACTGGGAGATGGTATAACCTGTAGGAGTTGGAGTCCACTGGGAGGAAGTGAAACTGTTAGGACTGTTGTGACCCCAGCCCTCTCCTCTATCTTGAAAAGCTTTTGCTTCTTGAGTGTTATGAGGGGCTTTCCTGAGCCAAGAGTCCCTGCCATGATGTACCAGAGTCCCAAAGCAGCAAGGTCAAGCAAGCAAAGACTGATTAAAAACTTTGATATTATAATCAAAATAAAACATTCCCTCTCTTTAAGTTGAATTAGTTCAAATATTTTTCTCAGTGATGAAGCATTGGCTGATGAAATGGGAAAACAAATTAGGAAATAACAAATGTCCAGTAGAGTTAGTAATAAAGTCATGGAGTTACCTCTAAGAGGAGGGTCATGAGGATCATCAAGTTTGCAATATAAATATTGTGTCTGAGCGACAGCAAAAACGCCATTGCAAGAACTCATACAACTGCCAAGGAAATCACTATGTTTTCCGTCTAAGTATGATCCCTAAAGCATTAAAGGAGTCATACTGGAATGATATATGTATATCCATGTTTGTAATAGCACAATTCATAACAGCTAACTCTTGGAAATAAATATATATATATATACACACATACATATCCATCAGCAAATGTGGCACAACAAATGTGGCATATATATATATACATACACACACACACACACACACACACACACATACATATCCATCAACAAATGTGGCATTTATATACAGTGCAGTACTACCATGCCATAAAGGAAGATAAATTTGAATCATATATAGGAAAATGCATATACCTTAAGACCATAATATTAAATGAAATACTGTAAACCAGATATCCAAACTAAATATTTCTTGGTTTCTCCAAAATGAGAAACTAAAAGCATAAATACAGAGTAAGATAAAAGATAGATAATAAGAAATAAGTAGATTGATCTTTTGCAAAAAGAAAGTTGGCCAAGAGCTGGAACAGGGGGTTGGTGGGATGAAAACAAAGAAGAATTAAGGTATTTTATATACATGTACAAACTCTTCACACAGAAGGTAATTCATGCAGTGCAAACACATACCAATACACATCAAGTAGACAGAGGTATAACATAGATCAATTACTAGCAAAACACATACATAAAGCCTGATATTAGTAGACATCATTATTGTTATTCATTTCAACAACATGTGTTACTCAAAGACATTAAATCATGTGTAAAACCTTTCTCTCATGAGAAATTTTTAATTATTAAAAATGCCGATTCACCACTCATTACTAGTGTCAAAAATCCCAAATTTTGATGAGATTTTCTGCATGCAGTACTCAGTCTTCCTACTGGAAAAAAGAACTACCATGTCGTTTTCTTGTAGTTCGTGAAAGACAATACAGATGCTGGAGTAGAAGGTATGAGAATGAGCTCAGTCCTCAGTGACACTCGCCAGCAAAAGGAGTCAAGTGGTCAATGTAGAAGTGTATTGTGTATGGCACATGTGAAAATCTTGAGCCCATGCAGCATTCATTGACCTTAATTTAGGATGATGATCTGCAGGGTCATTTTTCATGCCAAGATTTGAAGCTGCAACTTTGCTCCATGGGTTGAATTGAAATTCACTGCTGTATAACTTTGAACAAATCACTGCCTTTCTGAGCCTTACATACACCTTTATATATGCATGACCACACAATAGCTACTTCACTAAGCTATTACGATAATGAACAATTTTCTTAAAATATGAATACTTCTTAGAACTGTCCTTGGCAGAAGAGAATTTGCTTGTGTGTGTTTAAAGTGATGGAGAGGTTCATGACCAGCCATCTTCATGCAGGAATCAGTGCTTTTCTGTGCTTCAGGGCCCGGGAAGATTTCTGAAACAGTCAGCCATCACTGAGCTCTAGTTTGCTTGTGAATTTGGTAAGTTGGGCCAACATTTGCCAAACAGGGAGAACAGTCAAATTTTTATTTGTTCTGTTTTAGAAACTCCTATTAATATTGGTAAAATTAAAAAGAAATATATTTTCCAAATGTTCCATGGGATTTTCCCTAAGATAATTTTTATTTAAAAATATTTCTAGAATGATATATTAAAATTCCAGCTTAATTTATTTTATTTCACTTTAAATGGGCTTTGCACATTTAAACGAGTTAATGCTCAACATTACTCAACATTTGCACACCCTGATTGCATAGAGCAATGAAAATATAACATTTTCAAACAAACAAAATATTTTATAGCCATAAGCACTCATTAGGTGAATATTATAATAAAGTCGGAAATACTTTACATTCAAACACACACCAGAGCCAAAGACTTGTGTAAGAAATCTCAGGCTAAAGCTGATGTTCCAGTTCTTCTTGATTCTTTTTTTGTGTTCAAAAAGACCATTGTATTTGTGATAATTGTGGAGATTACTTTGCACAAATCATGCATCTTTTTCCCTACAGTGCACAGAAAAATGAATAGGTGATGGCTTCCAGCATTTGACACTGGTGGGTAAGATTAGCCATCATCTTGACTTTTACAATCAGATGTGTTAAGCTTTTGCTAGAAAAGGTGGTTGGTCATTGTAACTGAGATATTCTTATTCCCAGCCCCCAAAGAAAACAGAACATTTTCAAAGTAGTACATTGAAATGGTACCTAAATCTATACATCCAAATTTTCAATTATTTTATTGTAGTCCTGTTGAATGTGTCATACTAGCCAAGATAGTGCCTTGTATCATTTTATAAAGAGATACCACCGATTTTATGTTTCATTTCAAATTTGCAGTTACTGTGGGCATAAAAATCATTTTCTGGATGTTGCTTCTTTCTCCCTCAAATGTCTTGTTGGCCAGAAGATTCAAGCTACACTGATTGCTTACAGCCCAAGGTATTCATGAGTTTGTGGTCTTATATGAAATAATAATTAAGATTGTCAAGAGTTGAAAAGTGATAATTTTTCAAATTGCATGAGTCCTTCTGTGATACTGATATTCTTACATCTGCAAGCTTTGAAAGGAAGTTGTAACTCTTAAACTTTTTTAAAAATTCAAATCTTTATTGGTGTGTCATATATACACTACATCACATTCAATATTGAGAATTTGTACCAGTATATGACACAACTTGATTCTCATTAGTTCCCATTTCCCTACCTACTCTACAACCTCCAACCCCTGTATACATAAACTTTGTTTCATTTTTACTACTATCACATTATTTTTCCCCTCTTTATTTATCCCTACACCTTTTTCTTCTAAATATTTTCTATTTCTCAATATCTACTATATATACTAGAACTCATTTACATCTTCATTTCCTCATACGAGAGAGAAAATATGATATTTACACATCTGTGATTTATTTATTTCACTTATGAGGATGTCCTGAAGGTACATCCATTTGGATATGAATGACTCAGTCTTATCACTTTTAATGGAAGAGTAATACTCCATTCTATAAAAGAACCATATCTTTATCCAGTCTCCAGGTGATGGACATTGGGTATATACCTAGCAGAGGAATACCTAGATCAAATGGGATCTCTAAACCTAGGTTTTGAGGACTCTCCACACTGATTTATACAATTACTTATAAATTCTACCTTTAAGTGGCAGTGTATCTACCTAGGCTTCTCAATGTTCTAAGTTCTTAAATATTACTTCTATATATTTGGCTAAGATTTTGTACCTCATTGATATTGTGTTTAAAGTAAAGCAGAGAAGGGATAAAAGAACAGAATGCCAAAAGAGTAAGAGAAAGTACAACATAAATTTTGTCATGATTGGGGCAGGGTATTTAGTTCAGTGGTTTCGGCACTTGTCTTGCAAATGCAAGGGCCCAGGTTGGATCCCAGGTAACCACATACAATACTGGGTGTGGAGAATCATGCCGAGCAGCAACCAGTACCACATCCCACAGTGCCAGGTGTGGTGGCTCACGCCTGTAATCCCAGCACTCGGGAGGCAGAGGCAGGAGGATTGCTGTGATGTGAGTTTGAGGCTGAGCTCAGGGACAGCCTGAACTATGAAGCGAGACCCTGTCTCAAAAAAAAAAAAAAAAATTGTCATGATTTACTACAGTTGTATACTCTTTTGTTTTGTTTTGATCATATAGTCATTTTGTGTTTGTCTATCTCTACCTTGAAAAAAAAGGAGAAATGAATGTTACAATAATGTTATAACAAAGGACACATAACAAAAATTTATAAGGCACCTGTAAAATTAAAACCCTTGTAATTGTGGGGTCAAATATCCTGAAATTTAACTTAATTCTTTCTTGACTCACCCATACTTAGAAAATTTCATAACATACCATAAAATTTTGAGAGATGGAGAGAAAATAAAATATACTGTTTTCTCCATGAGCACATTCAACTGCCATGTAGTAGATTGTTTTTGAAATATGTTTTGTTGTATGGTTATCTAATGTAAAACTTTTTAAAATTCAAATCTTTACTGGTGCATTATATAAATATACACATCATCTTTGTATTCAACATTGAAAATTTGTACCAGTATATAATACAACTTAATTCTCATTTTTTCCCATTTCCCTACCCAGCCTACAATCCCCCAATCCCTAATGGAACACTTTTATAGTAACAATAATAACTCTTGAAACTGGAGGAAAGTTTGAACATTTTTCTAGATGAAGAAAATATTAATGATTCTCTGGACAGTCATTTTAAAAGACTATTTCACCTCAACTTTCTGACAACATTATTGTACAAAATCATAAATGATTTCTGGGCAGAATACAGTCAGTTCTGTAATTTTCTCTCCTCGATTATGTGGCAATCTTTTCAATGCTCTTTTCTCCTTTATCTTCCAGGAAGCTTTTCTTTAAAAAAAAAAGTTCATTTTTTTCTAGCATTATAAATAATTGCTGATGAGCCCAATTATTTCTATATTTTCCAAATTGGACTATTAATTCAAGCATTCACTCATTCATTTCTTTCCACAGAAATGAACCTTTCTTTATTGCTCATTTTCTGTTATAGACTCAGAGACCCCTTGGAACACTGTCTGACCTAATTCAGTCCTGTGTTTTCAGAAATCTTATGCTCTATCCTTGAAAACTAATATTCAATCAGTTGTGCATAGATTTAAAATAAGAAAATCAAAATAATATTTTATCAATAGTTATTTTTGAAATTTTTAGTCCTAGAAACTGTAAGTACAGTGAATGTCTCCATACCCTTGGAATGTATATCGTGAAGTTTATTGCTGCAGTACACTGATTATAAGTGCAGGAATGTGAACAGGTGGGCACTGAGCTGAACCTCTGATTAATGTACATATTTTATAATATAAGGACCTCCAGAAAAAAAAGCAAGACCAATAAAATATCAAGTATATCATATGAGAAGACCAGGAAGGCAAAATATGTGTACTATTAGTGTAAGAAATGCGGGTGCATGGAACATGCTGTTGTCATATGTGAAGACTTCCTTTGGTGTGTTAAGTGAAATAATGACTTTTTGTAAAGTTCTATTGGTATTTTTATTGTGGTTTATGTAGAAATTTATTTCTAATGTTCTTTTTAGACTTTGAACTCCAAAATGTTAATGTCAAAATTTTAGATAGATTTTATGAACACATTTATAAATTTAGATATTTTCAGAAATATTTCAATTTTCATAAATATTCAGTATTTCATAAATATTTCAATTATTTTTGTGCTTTTTTCCTTATTTACTTATTGATTGATATTTTATTCAAATAGAAACATTCTGAAGAATAAACGTGGATGTGACACAATCGTGTTTATGTCTCTTTATGACAAAATTAGTGCTGTGGGCTAAGATTGAGTTGTAAAAAGCGGTTTTCACTTTATTATTAATATTCTTGTCTTTTATTATCTCATTATGAATCTCATAAAACATAAAATGAAAAGCAGTTAATATGTGCATTACTTATCTATCTCCATATTCTAAGAATGAATTTGCCTGCACTGTTAATACGAGCTCTTATTAGCTATATTGCTTTCAAGCCTTTGTGTTTCACAACTCTGAGGAACAAAAAGTCTGATATGAGGCTGATAACAAGACTATGCTTTTTCTATTACTTGCAGGGAAGTTGGTCCTTGTGTTTCCTGGCTTCTGGCATTTTCTAGAAACTCTCAACATCTCTTGGCTTGGAGCTACTTTGATCCATTTGTGCCTCAAATGCTATTGTCCATCTTCTTCTACACACTTCTGTTTTCACATACTGTTCCAACATATATTATTGTGTCTGTTTCCAAATTTCCTCTCCTTATAAGTACTCTGGCCATAATACATTATGAACTATCCTGTGACAGCTTAATACTATCATATGTATGAGGACTCAATAATGGTAAATTTTCATATGTACCAGATATTAAGACTTCAGCATAATTTGTAGGAAAAACAATTAAACCTACAAAAATTTACATCTTATTTTAAAAATTTGTATTCTTTTTCCTAGAATTTCACAATTTCTTCTTGGCTAAAATTATTTATATATTCATATAAAAATTATATTATGTTATCACATATCCATATCTGCATATATTAATATAAAATCCTTGAGATTTTTATCAAGTCCCATGTGAAAAATACCAATTTTCTTTGTCCTTATCCTACAAGTTATAACTGGTTATCCCTTACATCTGTCCAATTTATTTCTTTTTTGCACATTCATGATTATAATCAGATGACCTCAAATCTTTCATCACCCTACATGCATTTTTTAAAATTCACAATGACATAAAAATGATATATGTTTAGATCCCATTCAGCCACATGGTTGTGAGGATAAATAATTGATACTCAATGATGTATTGTGTTGCTAAATAACAATACATGCTAGATATTTTAACTTCCAATCACTGTGACAAAAATATCAGGGAAGATATATTCAAAAGGAGAAAGATTTTGGTTTGTGTTGTCAGAAGTTTCATTAGGTTTGTTAAGACCTGGTGCCTTGGGGCTATGGCAAGACAGAACATCATGGTGCTACTTTTCTAGTAGAATGGAGTTGCTCATTTTATGAGGGGGAAGGAAGCAGAGAGTAAGAAAGGTGCTGGTATTGTAGGTAGCTTCGTTAGCTAGAAATTATTGTTAGTCACTTAGACAAAGCTAGACCCTCAACACTGAGGTGCATTCACTGGTTAGTACTATACAAAGAAAAAAATAGATACTACTTCTCCTAGATAAATACCAATGATTGATTGATTGATTTCTAAGTAGACATCAATCTTCCAAGCCCACTTCCTTTTTAGAAATTGTATTTTAAACAGGACATTTGACCTTCATTTTATTAATATTACCTAGTGAATATATATTTTTAATTGAAATCTTTACAGGTACATTACATATACACATCATGATTGCACCCCACAATGGGAATTTGTACCAGTGTAAGACACAACTTAATTCTTTTTTTTCCCCATATGCCTACCCACCCTACCACTCCCCCATATCCATAAAATTTATTTCCTTTATTTTTTGTTATAATCTCATTATTTTCCCCCTTTACCCTATTTCACTTTGAGTATTTTCTATTTTACAATATATAACATACAATTCTAGAACTCATTTACATCTTCAATTTCTCATACCAGAGAAAAGATGTGATATTTACCTAAGTATGACCTATTTATTTCACTTATGAGGATATCCTCAAGGTATATCCAAATAAGTATACATGATTCAAACTTATCATTTCTTTCTTTCTTTCTTTCTTTCTTTTTTTTTTGTTTTGAGACATGATCTAGCTTTTGTGGTTCAGGCTGGCCCTGAGCTCAGCCTCAGACTCACATCATAGAAATCCTCCTGCCTCTGCCTCCCGAGGGTTGGGATTACAGGCGTGAGCCACCATGCCTGGCACTGTGGCATGTGGTACTGGTTGCTGCTGGGGTGAGTCTCTCTACACCCAGTATGGTATGTGGTTACCGGGGATCGAACCCAGGTCCTTGCACTTGCAAGACAGGTGTCAGAACCACTGAGCTAAACTCTGGACCAAATAAATACCTAGCAGGGCAATGGCCAGGTTAAATGGGACCTCCAATCCTAGCTTTTTGAGGAATCTCCAAACTGATCTCCACAGGGATTGTACGAGTCTACAGTCTCACCAACAGTGGAGAAGGGTTCCTTCTTTTCCATAGCATCGGCAACATTTGTTGCTGGCTAATTCTGAAATGGGAGCCATTCTATGTGGAGTGAGATGAAATCTCAGTGTTGTTTTCATTTGCATCTCTCAAATGACTAATAATTTTTTTTTTTTAAGATTTTTTTGAGACAGGGTCTCGCTTTGTGGTTCAGGCTGGCCCTGAGCTCAGCCTCAAACTCACATCACAGCAATCCTCTTGCCTCTGCCTCCCAAGTGCTGGGATTACAGGCATGAGCCACCACGCCTGGCACTGGTATGTGGTATTGGTTGCCACTGGGGTGAGTCTCCACATCC